>BJCN01323224.1:0-29039 GCA_018326445.1 Flaveria brownii
TTTTGATCGGATTAACGTTCTCCCTGATTGGATCGCCAATCAAATACGATTCCACACTATTTGATCTGGTTTCACGTTGAATCAGTTAGTACTCAGTCCGTACACGGTCCTAACATTCTGTTCTCCTGAAAAAGCATACTTAAAACTGTCAACATAATGTTGGTGAGAAAAATATGTTTAATAACCAAACAAAGCATATTGATGCAACATAAATAAGATTAAAACCAAACCTACTTATGTGCCAAGTGATTCATAACTGTCACAAATACAAATCACAAAAAATAAGACAATATAGCATCACAACACTCATTCTGTTGGTGTAGGAAATATTTTCCTAAGTAGCGCTACCTATATTATCAGACATTTCCTCATCTGAATTAATGGTTGTAACTTACGGCAACATGACAGTTTACCTCAAAAAGTCTTATTTATTTGCATCAAACACAAAACAATATGTATTTTCCCTCAAAACTCATAATATAAAAACGGGGCTATGAATCTCACATCAATTACAACGAAAACCTATAAAATTAAATATAACTTAGAAACATATTTCTTTAAAATTTATAGCACCTCAGTCAAAATTCTAAAACAGTAACTATGGTTACTCATAATTTCCAAAAGTTTAATAGAATATTACTAAACATACCAATGGACATATAAAAATTTCAGCTATTAACTAAATTCAGATAATTTTCTAGAATTAATACAAACTTAACATAAATGTGAAAAAATAGCTACTATTGTTATAATGTTCTCAAAATTTCCAGAATGATTATTTTTAATCCTATTTGATCCCATAAATTTTTTGGTTTATAATACGCAATAAACAGTTTATTGTAATTTTCCCAAATTTCCAAAAATTCAGGAGAACTAGTTATATATCTCAAAAAATCATGAAATTTACACATACTGTCAAACCAAAAAGATCATTATTTATCTATCTGTTTCGATATTTCTTTCGATTTTACTATTACAGATCATATAAAAATACAAATCTTAGTCATATAAAGGAATTTAATCACGAACCTTGTTCTGGAACTTCTTTAATATACAAGGGTCATTATATAATGTTTCTAGATTTTTACCAGGTTCAGTTCTTCCACAAAGTATTTTTCTTATTTTTCCTTAATTAAGTCACATAAATTAATTTACTCAACTTAATTATACCAAAATGTACAGATTGATATTACTTATATTTCTAAACATATTTCTGAATTTGTTCCCACAATCACAGTCATTTAAGTATTAATTTTAGCAAAAATACTAAGATTTAAATCATTTTTGTTTGTAATTCTTCTTGTTTAATCTTTTTGGTTTAAAACCATTATTTTTCTTAGTTCATTACTCATTTCTTACAGAGTTGCAAAATGGATACATGTGTTTATAGGTATTCTTTGATGAAAGTCATGTATGTGTTTGCTTAAACACATGCTTCTTTTAATTACATAACTAAGGTTTTCTAACCTTGTGTGATGAGAAGATGGTTAAGGATGGTTGACAAAACTTCTGAATTCTTGATGTCCTAAGCTTGGAGTGAAGTTTCTTGATCTTTGAAGGTGAATACTTAGATGAGTGAGGATTATAGATGTTTGGATGATGATGGTGTGTTATGGTGATGTAAAAACCGAGAAAAAGTGTGAGAGGATGGTGGTGTTAGGGTGGTGGATGGTGATAATGATGGTGTTGGCAGATATGGTAGCCGAGAGTCAAGAGGAAGTAAAGATATGATGGTGTTTGGGGTGGTTTTGCGGTTGATAGTAATAACCCGAGAGTGAGATCGAGAGATAGTGAGGTTTTGCGGTGGTGAGGGGTGTGCAAACCCCATGCAGTCGAGAACGAGTAGTGGAGGGCTTCATCATGAGGTCTAGATCCTAGGTTGGTGAGGTGGTATGTATAGGCTTGCTTAGTAAGCAATTAGAGAGAGGTGTCACATAATAGTGTGTGCTTATGTCCATGGGTTTAAGGTGGCGGTTGAGGTGTTTGATGGTGGTCGAGAGTTATCTCAAGAGGGTTAGGTGGTTGCCATCAATGCACTAGCAGTGATAACTTTGTAGTAGAGTAGAATACGTGGCAATTGTAGAGGATTTCTTAGTGTCAAAGTTGGTGATGATGCATGGGAGTCGGCCAAAGGTTAGTGGCTAGGTGTTCAAGGTTTAGATGCGTTAACTACATGCTTAGTCATTAAGACAAGTTTAACTAGTGATTTAAGTTACTAATCGGGTTGTTAACATCAAGCTCATGTCAAAGGATGTGTTTGTTTTGGTGTTTAGATGATTAAGGTGTGATTTGTCTTAGTTTTGATTCAAGGTTTCTAGATGAAATCTTGTTTCATAAGGTTTGATTAATCTTTGTTTTTTTAGCTTAGTTCATATACATATGTGTGTCATAGTTTCTACGGTATATATGCATACATAAAAATGTATATACGCACACCATTTACACACATAATTTACTTATTCAATTAATATATATACATATAATGTAAATGTAACAATCAAATGATAATCTTAAACGTTTTTCTAACCTGGAAATATAGGGTTGTCACATTCTCCCCCCGTAAAAAGAATTTCATCCCTAACTTCCTTGAGAATCAATCTCCATTAGTAGAGGATAACTCTCCTTGTTATTAAGTTTAATCTTAAAATAGATGAGGATACTTTTTCTTTATTTCATCTTCACGTTCCCATGTGAATTTGGGTCCTCTTTTTGAATTCCATTTTACTTTAACTGTCGGGATCTTACTTCTATTCAAAGTTTTTACTTCTCTGTTTATAATAGCTACTGGTTCTTCTACAAAGTGAAGTTTCTATCTATTTTGATTTCTTGTATTGGAACTCTTAATGTTTCATCTATTAGACACTTTTTTAAATTAGATACATGAAATATGTTGTGTATCTCACTTAGTTCCTGAGGTAAATCCAACTTGTATGCTACAAAACCAATTCTATCTATTATCTCAAAAGGGCCAATATATCTAAGTTATTTCTTTTCCCAAATCGGATAATTCCCTTAGATGGTGATACCTTTAGATATACCTTATCTCCTACCTGAAATCTAAAGGCTTTCTTCTCTTATCAGCATAACTCTTTTGCCTATCACGTGCTGCTTTTAATCTATTCTTAATTTCACAAATCTTATCAGTTGTTTCATATATAAGTTCTAGACCTATGAGTTGTTTATCTCCTACCTCATTCCAACATAGAGGTGATCTAAACTTCCTTCCGTATAGGGCTTCAAACGGGGCTACTCCAATACTAGAGTGATAACTATTATTGTATGAAAATTCAATTAACGGTAAGTGTGAATCCAAGTTACCACCAAAATCTATTGCACAAGCTCACAACATATCTTCCAGTGTTTGTATTGTTCTTTCACTTTGTCCGTCTATATGGGGATGATAAGTTGTACTCATTATTTACATGAGTTCCTAATGCTCTTTGCAATGTTTGCTAGAATCTTGAAGTAAATCTACTATCTCTGTCAGATATAAATGATAAAGGTAATCCATGTCTAGATAAAATTTCTTTCAAAAATTCTTGCTAGCTTTTCTATCTTATAATCTTCTCTTATACGTAAAAAATAAGCTGACTTAGTTAGTCTATCCACTATAACCCATATTGTGTCATATCCATTTGTGGTTCTAGGCAACTTCGTTACAAAATCCATAGTGATCTGATCCCATTTCCACTCCGGGATTTCTGGTTGTTGTTAACATCCTAAAGGTTTCTGATATTCATCTTTAACTCTAGAACGAACATCACATCTTTCCACAAACTCAGCAATCGATCCTTTCATACCTGGCCACCAATATTGTCTTTTCAAATCCTTGTACATTTATTATTTACTGGATGTACTGAGTATCTGGATTTATGTGCGTCCTTTAAGATGATTTCTTTTAACATGTTATTGTTAGGGATCCAAATTCTTTCCTTGAATCTCAAGATTCCATCTGTCCTTGCTTCCAGTTTCTTTCTTTGTGCCATTACCTCGTTCAGGTCATCTTTCTGTTAGGCTTCCTGACTTTGATTTAGTAAATCAGAATTTATCTCCATCCTCATAGCACGAACCCATAATGGCTTAGTTCTTTCCTTTCTACTTAAAGCGTCAGCCACTACGTTTGCTTTTCTTCGGTAATATTTGATTTCATAATCATAGTCAATTAATAATTTTACCCATCTCCTCTGTCTCATATTTAACATCTTCTGATCAAATATATGTTGTAAACTCTTATGACCCGTATAAAATATACACTTAATTCAATACAAGTAATGTTTCCAAATCTTTAATGCAAATATTACTGCTTCTAATTCTAGATCATGTGTAGTGTAGTTCTTTTCACTACCTCTGAGCTGTCTAGATGCATATGCAATCACCTTATTTCGTTGCATTAAAACACATCCAAAACCGTGGTGTAATGCATCACAGTATACCTTAAAGTCGACTGTTCCTTCTTGAAGTGCTAAGATAGGAGCATTACATAGCTTATTCTTTAAGAGTCCAAATACCTCGTTTTGTCTTTCTCCCCACACATACTTCTTATCTTTCTGAGTTAATTCTGTTAAAGGTTGAGCTATTCTTGAGAAATTTTCTATAAATCTTCTATAATATCCTGTCAAACCTAAGAATTGTCGCACCTCAGTTGGTGTCTTTGGAATTTCCCATTTCTTAACTGCTTCAATTTTTGCTGGGTCAACTTGGATTACCTTTTGGTTATCCATATGTCCTAGAAACTGTACTTTCCTTTTCCAAAATTCACATTTTGAAAATTTGGCGTACAATTGTTCGTTATGTAGTAATTTTAAAGTTAACCTTAGGTGTTCCTCATGTTCCTCCTTATTCTTAGAATAGATTAAAATGCCATCTATAAATACTATGACAAATTTATCTAAATATGGCTTACATACCCTATTCATTAACTCCATGAATACCGCAGGAGAATTTGTTAATCCAAATGGCATTACAAGGACCTCATAATGACTGTAACGAGTTCCGAATGCAGTCTTTAGAATATCCTCCTCCTGTACCCTTAACGGGTGATATCCTGATCTTAAGTCTATTTAAAAAAAATAACTAGATCCTTGCAACTGATCAAATAGGTCATCAATCCTAGGGAGAGGATACCTATTCTTTATGGTTACCTTATTGAGTTCTCAATAATCAATGCACATTCTGAAAGTTCCATCTCTCTTCTTAACAAATAGAACTGGTGCTCCCCAAGGGGATACACTAGGATGTATAAACCCTTTATCTAACAATTCTTGAAGTTGGCTCATTAATTCCTTCATCTCTGTTGGTGCTAAACAATATGAAGATTTGGCTATAGTGGCAGTTCCTGGTACTAACTCAATCTTGAATTCTACCTGACGATGGGGTGGCAATCCTTGTAATTCATCAGGAAATACCTCAGGATATTCTCTAACAATAGGAACATCTTCTAAGTTTTTCATGTCTAAATGTGTATCCACTATATGAGCTAGATATGTTAACATTTCTTTCTCAAGTATTTCTGTGCTTTCTTACATGAAATTATTTTTACAGTACCCCTAGGTTGTTCACCATATAGTAAGAATTGTATAGTTCTTATTTGTATGGATTTTAATCATTCTTTTTCTTCAAATAATTACAGTTGAGTTTTACCTAACTAAGCCATACCCACAACAACATCAAAACCTCCTAATTCAATACGAATCAAATGAATATAAAAATAGTGATCATCTAAAATCATGGTGCAATTATAAATAACTTCACTAGCCTTAATTATTTTTCCATCAGCTAACTTCTTCATATATTTACTTTTCAGTTTTTATGAGGTTTGGTTAAGTAAAGGCTTAAATGCATGCGAAACAAAACTATGTGTCGCTCTCGTATCAACTAACACAGTTGCGTGTTGGTTATTAATAGGAAACATACCCGTTACTACTTCCGGTTATTTTCGTGCTTCCTCAAACAAAAGCTCTACCAAGCGGGTTATTTCTAGGAGCTTTCTTCCTTAACTTCGGACATTCATTGTGAAAATGATTTTGATTTCCACATTGATAGCAAACTGGTTTAGGGTTTGCAGGTCCCTTACAGTCTCGGGATATGTGTCCTTTCTTTTTACAATTATAACAAATTGTAATCATGCACTTGCCGTGACGGTATCCCTTATAATTGTTACATCATGTTTGACCTTCCGCCTGAGGTCTCTTTTTTTTGTGAAGCCCCTAAGAAATTTCTTACTGGGTGTCTGGTTCTTCTTCTTTGTGGATTCCCTCCATGTCTTTCTCTAGAAGTGCTGCCATTCCATTTCCTCTTATTTCCTATTCTAGCATTGATCAAGGAACCGTTTCTGATCATTTCATGTGTCAAACTTCCTGCTAGAGCCACTGTATCCTGAAAATTTTTTGGCATTGTAGATTTGACCATTCCCTTTATTTGTGGTACTAAACCCCAAACGTATCTACCTATTCTTTTTGTTTCTGCGGTTACCAGATGTGGTACTAACCTAGATAATTCATTATACCTATCAGTTCATTCTCGATGTGTTGCATCTTTCATTTCTAATGCCAGAAATTCTGTTTTTATTTTCTCTATTTCATTATAAAGGCAGTATTTCTCAATTACTAGATTCCTAAACTCTTCCCTGCTTAATCCATTCATAACATGCCTTCCTTTAGTTTGAGCCTCCATTTTCCACAAAGATTGTGCCTCACCCTTCAGTGAGTGTGAAGCAAACAAGGTCTTGTGGTCATCAGCACAATTACTAATTTCTAACACGGATTCCATCTCATCTAGCCAGCGTAGGGCTTGTACTGCTCCTCCTTTCCCGTAAAATTCTCGTGGCCTGCATGACATGAAAGTTTTATATGGACATCCTTTCTTAATTTGGTCTACAACTTCCTCGTTTGGGTGTTCTCCTATGTTGGCATTGACTGGTTCCCCATTTTCAGGTGGTGCCCCTGCAAAATTAAGGTTTTGTTGTAGTTGCAGCTATATTGTTGGTTCACTATTTGGGAAATTCTTTCGTTCTCAGTGGTTGTGGTAGCTTCTGGCGGAGCTTCTTCTCCTAGTCTGGTTCTTGGTCTTCCAACGTGTGCAGTTCTCCTTATTTGTTAAGTAGTCCTTTTTGCCGGCATATTTCACTACATCTTAATTATATTATAATTTTAAAAAGAATAAGTAAAGATATATGTAAATTCTTACTGTAAACAAAATGTTATATTAGTCTTAACATAATTGAGAATGACTTAGCATATATCTTTACTCTCTTATTCTTATAGCATACATTAAGTTTTCTAGGTTTCTATTTTCCCCAAACCCATTTCCATAGTTTTATGAGGATGTTGTTGTCTTTCTTTCTTCCCTTCTTGACTCTGTTTTGATTATCCGTACTTCATTGAATCTTCTTAACTCTCCTTAGTATCTGGTTGGTTGTCTTTACCTACCATTTTTCCAACCTTTGTCTTTTATCTTCTTCTTCTTCTGTCTTAGATTCATCAAATTGTGTTATTTCAAAATTTAGAGGAAACATTTCTGGATTTGGACTTCCTATTTCTTGTATTTCATGAGTCAGGAGTTTCCTGTTATGACGTACTCTCTTTCTAGGAGTCTGGATTGTGTAACCTCCTATAGTGACTTGTGCACGTCATACATAAAACTTGGGTGAGGTCTGGACCATGGTTTCAGACTGTGGTATTTCTATTTGATTTAGTGGTTCTATCTCCGGTGTTGTTTCTCTATGATCTGAATGATAAGTTTCATTATTGTAACTATTAGTCTTATCAGAACTCATATTGCAAAATTCTTACAAATTTAACTCATGTAATTAACATAGAATTCATAAAAATTACATATATGAATCATACAGATTTCAAGTTTCATAATTATCTAAGCATGAGTATGATCACATAAAATCATAAAAAGAAAACAATATCACCTTGATGATTTAACATGTGAGCTTATGGTTATAATCTAGGTATTTACTAATAATACCTAATTCTCTATAACCAATGGCTTTGTACCAACTTGTCACATCCCGGCGGAAGCGTGAAATGCTTGGGTGTGACTCTTTGGCTCAAAACACATTGATTATAAATCAATAATTATACAGCAATTAAAACATAACAACATAATATCATATATAATATAATGAGTCCTTAGGTTACATAAAGTTTATAAAATTTGTCTAATTAAATACTAATACATGTAACCTAATCACAAAATCTTTAACTGCTTCATATTTCTTCAGTAGTAGTGGATGTGTGCATCCACCATTATGCTAGGCTCAAATATATTAACAGCTATTTTTACGCAAGTCTTCCCAATAACTTCGCCCCAACCGTTGTACACATCAAGTGAGAACATAACATTGTTAGTCATTCTGTTCTTCTGAAAAAACATACTTAAAACTATAAACATAATGTTGGTGAGAAACATATGTTTAATAACCAAACAAAACATATTGATGCAACATAAATAAGATTACTACCAAACCTACTTATATGTCAGGTGATTCATAACTATCACAAATACAAATCACAAAAATCAGATAATATAGCATCACAACACTCATTCTGTTGGTGCAGGAAATATTTTCCTAAGTACCGCTACCTATATTATCAGACGGTTCCTCATCCGAATTAATGGTTGTAACTTACGGCAACATGACAATTTATCTCAAAAAGTCTTATTTATTTGCATCAAACACAAAACAGTATGTTTTTTCCTCCAAAACTCATAATATAAAAATAGGACTATGAATCTCACCTCAATTCCAGTGAAAACCTATAAAATAATTATAAGTCAGAAATATATTTCTTTAAAATTTTCAGCACCTCAGTTAAAATTCTAAATCAGTAACTATTGTTACTCATATTTTTCTAAAAGTTTAATGGCAACATCATCTAAAAATACCAATGAGCATATAACAATTTCAGCTATTAACTAAATTCAGAAAATTTTCTAAAATTAATACAACATTAACATAAATAGGCAAAAATAGTTACTATTTTTATAAAATTCTAAAATTTTCTAGAATGATTATTCCAAAATCTACTTCACCCCATAAATTTTTTGGGTTATAATTCACAATAAACAGTTTACTATAATTTTTCCAAATTTCCCAAAATTTATGAAAAATAGTTATATATCTCCAAAAATCACGAAATTTATACATACTGTCAAACTCATAATATCATAATTTATATGAATTATTTATAATTTATCTCATAGTTTTGTTTATTTTGTTTGATTTTACTATTACAGATCATATAAAAACATAAATCTCAGTCATATAAAGGAATTTAATCACGAAATTTATTTTGAAACTTCTATAATATGCCAGGATTATTATATAATTTTTTCATATTATTACCAGGTTTGTTCTTCCACATACTATTTTTATTATTTTTCTCTTAATTAAAACACATAAATTAATATACTCAACTTTAATATACCAAAATTTACAGATAGATAATACTAGTATTTCTAAACATATTTCTGAATTTATTTCCATAATTAGTATTTAATCTAATTTTTAACAAGAACACTAAGACTTTAAACATTTTATTAAAAATCCTTTTTGTTTAACCTTTTTGGTTTAAACCTTTATACTTTTCTTAGCTCTTTTACCCATTTCTTATTGAGTTTTAAAATGGATAACATGTGTTTATGGGTATTCTTTGATGATAGTTATGTATATGTTTGTTTAAACACATAGTTCTTTTGATTACATAACTAAGGTTTTCAAACCTTGTGTGATGAGAAGATGGTGAAGGATGGTTGATAAAACTTCTAAATTCTTGATGTCCTAAGCTTGAGATGAAGGTTCTTGATCTTTGAAAGTGAACACTTAGGTGAATGAGCATGTTAGATGTTTGGATGATGATGGTGTGTGATGGCGATGTAAAAACTGGGAGATAGTGTATAGATGGTGATGATCTCGGAGGGTGACGATTACGAGTGTATGGAGACCGAGAGAAGAGTGATGTTAGGGTGGTGGATGATGGAAATGGTGGTGTTGGCGGATATGGTAGCTGAGAGACAAAAGAGAAATGGTGATGTTGTGGTTGTGGTTATGGACAATGATCCGAGAGAGAGAAACCGAATGGTGATGATGATGGCGATTGTGGTGGTTTGTGGGTGTGGTGGTTATGGTTCGGCTGAGGGGTTTCATGGTGGTGTCCCTCATCATGAGGTCTATAGCTAGAGTGGTAAGGTGGTGTTGTAGCCATGCTTAGTTGTAGTTTTAGGTGAATATGTGGCAAAGTTTAAGAGAGGTTAGTGTCTTAGTAAGCTAGGTGTTGACTAAGTAGGTTAATGACTCACTTGGTCATTAATGCTAAGGTTAACTAGTGATTTAGTTGTTAATCTAGGTTAGTCAAAGTCCTAATGAACCGATACAAGGGTTAAGGTTGTGTTTTAGTTATTGTGTAGGTGTTTAAGATTTGTTTGGTTTTAGTTTTGATTCAAGGTTTTTTTTATGGAATTTTGTTTGATAATGTTTGGTTAATCTTTGTTCTTTTAATTCATTACATATATGTGTGTCGTAATTTTTTAGATACATATACATACATGCATACGTAAAAATGCATGCATGCATATCATACACACACATAATTTTCTTATTCAATTAATATATATACATGTAATGTAAATACAATAATGTAATATGTGTCATATAATAACCTTAAGCGTTAAACTATCTAACCTGAGATTTTAGGGTTGTCACAGTATACCAAGGGCAATGTCATACCCACCTTTTGGAGCTACAAATGAAATACATGGGTGGAGGTATGATACTGAAAGAAGAGCCCTCATACTGCATAGACTTCAAGGACAGTTAGAGGTCTTTAATTTTCAGACCTTGAACTACTATGACAGCCTTTCTCTAGTCAATATGCCACTTGCCAACCCAAGTCAACACAGGCAAGCTGACATTTTGGCTGAGAGAATTCAAGACAGAATCATAGAAGAACTCAAACATAGAAGAAGACAATTGCAAGCAGGCAATGTCATTGGTCAACTAGATGTTAAGATGGACCCTAATATTAGTTTCGAAGGGGAAACCTTGACTGAAGGCCTAGTGACTGAAGCTGTGAGCATTGTCACGGGGTCAATCACTTCAACAACCTCCTATACTCTCAGTAAGGCACCAATTGGTGAGGTTCTTCACAACCTCTCTCTAGCCAGAGCCTGATTGCTGAATCAAGCAATGAAGGCCAAAGCTCTCTCCACCCTGAGTCACCAAGGCCTGTGAGTGATAAAGGAAATAGGAAACTGACTCCTGAGGAGATTGAGGAAAAAGAAAGAGAGAGGAAGTGGAAGCTAAGGGGGAGAGTTCAGTTGGTTCCTCAGGATTCATGGAAGCTACAATCGAACAGCCCCCAGGCCAAAAACACAAGATGATAAGTTGAGGGCTGCCAGATTAAACAATCTGGGAACCACGAACTACAACATTGGTGAACTCATCTCTTTTCCCTTAAAAGTGTTAAATGAACTGGAAGACTTAGATTTGACCAAAGAGAAGAAAGAGGCAGAGGATGCAGAGTTGCTCCTTAGAATCAAAGAAGAAAGAAGACAAAAGAGACTATACAAGAATGCTCCTTCTCTCTCCTCAGTTCATGAAAGCCCTGAGAGAGAGGCTGTGGCAGCTGAACCACCTCAGGTAGACAAAGAAACTGATAGAAAAAACATGATCATCTACCTGAATGCCACAGGTCTCTACCCGGCATCTGCACTTCTTCCCCTCTCTTATGAATACATTAAATTTGAGTACCTTAAGCAGCTTGAACAACAGTTCATAAATAAACAAAAAGCTGCTAAGAGAAAGATGAGGGAAGAAGCTGCAAAGTCAAGGGCCATCATCCAAAAGAGCCAAAAGAAGTTTGCTGACAGACAAGGATGATGAGCTTCGTCCAATGTCTCTATCCACTATGGATAAGCAACTAGAGTGATCAAGCAGAAGATTAAGAAGGGAGAGCTTGTGGACTTGCATTCTCCACCAAGCCAAGCTCCTCTTGAGGTTGAGGTTACTTTAAACCATATACAACACAACCTGGACTTATAGCTACTTCACAATCAACTTCATCTTCTGGTTCACAGTAGGATTCTACTCCTTTTCCTTTTAAACCTATGAGGGAAGAGGATCCAACTGAGAGAAGCACAACAGAACAACATGGTACTCAAGACCAGCCCTCTTAGTTAAATACTCTAAAGAGGAAGATAAGGATGGTCATGAAGAAAGTATCCAAGAAGATAAAGGCATCCATTTACAGACCTCAGGATGAGTCAGAACATCTTGAGGAAATGCAACAAGAGGCTGCTCAACCAACTCCTACTCTAGTACAGCCTATTGCAGCTGGAAGACCCATCCTATCTTGGACTTTTGCTGCTAATCCAGACAGATGGTAGGTCATCAGAGATCAAGGTGGTCAAGATGTCTACTTCTGACAAGACATACTTGATCTACCTCTACATCATCTCCATGACATAAGAAGATACTATGAAAGTCTGAGGGATCCTGACCAGATGATGAAGAAAGAAATGGCCTTGTTATCAACTGAAGAACAATCTTCTCTATTTTGGTACATCAGCCTAGGAGGAGTTTGTAAGGTTTATATAGAGGCTGATACAACCAAAGCAACCAAATGGCTTCCTACATGTGTAAGGCCCCGGCACAGTATCAGTCTTCGGACATGAGTCGGGGATATAGCATGAGACGAGATAGTGAGGTGAGCAACTTTGTGTTACAACAGACTCGGATAGAGCTCAATCTAGGTGATTGACTTAAACATGATATTTGTCGCGTATCCTGGTGATGTGTCAGTCTTCGGACATGAGTCGGAGGTTTACGAGCAGGCCCCGGCACAGCATCAGCTTTCGATCATGAGTCGGGGATATTGCATGAGACAAGATCTAATTGGATGAGTAGAGGATCTCATGCTCTGGTACTGTGTCAGTCTTCGGACATAAGTCGGGGGTTTGTGAGCAACCCTCGACACAGTATCAGTCTTCGGACATGAGTCGGGAGTAGTGCGTGAGAGTGAGATGAGACGAATGAGGAACAGATTGCGTGCTCCGGTACTGTGTCAGTCTTCGGACATGAGTCGGGGGTTTGTGAGCAGGCCCCGGCACAGTATCAGTCTTCGGACATGAGTCGGGAGTATCGTGTGAGTTGATGAATGAGAGAGATAATGGTGAGAGAAAGAAAGTAAGAACTGAATGAAAGATAATGAACGTAATGAAAGCTAAAGAATGAAACGAATGAAAATAATGAACGGAAGGAACAAAGTGATAACGCATGAAACGGGATCCTTGCACTCGACCTCAGTAATCATGGCTGTGTGCCATGAAGAGGGTAAAGTGTGACCGGATCCAGATAGAAGTAAAAGACAGAGAATGAATGAAAGTTAAAGATAAAGAATGAATGAGAAAAGAAGATAATAATGATATTATCTATGTGTATGTACGTATGCTGTGTGTTCATATACGAAAGTACAGTATGTTTTTGAAAGTAGTAAAGAACGGTTTTAACGAAAGAAAAGTATGTATTTCATATAAAACTAGAACTCACTCAGCAGCGCTGACTTTTGATGTGTTTCCAGTTGGCAGGTATGTTGCTGAGGATGGCACGAGGCGACTACTCAGTTTCGTTGAGGCTGGCATCCATATTTTGACATGTCAATGTATTTTAAGATGGAAATGAATATTGTAATGTTATGAAATGACATGTTTTTAGCTATTAATGAAAGTTTTAAATTCCGCTGCAAGATAAATGTACGTTTTAAAATGTTTTATGTGTGATGAATGACCAACTGTGAGGTGTCCGGGAACGGGGCCTTACAAGTTGGTATCAGAGCCAAAGTAAAACTGCTATGGAAGTTTTATACTTTACATGGGAATTATGCTAAGTATAAAATCTTCCGAAGCTAAAAGTTCCTGCGGAAGCTTTATACTCTGCACAAGAATAACTCCAATTATAAAAGCTTCCAAAGCCAAAAGACCAAATCTTCCAAAGCCAAAGATGAAACCTTCCGAAGCTTCAAAGACAAAGTCTTCCGAAGCCAAATGAAGTGAAGACTGATTTCTTCCGAAAACAGAGATCAACATGCTTTCTTAGATGTACTTATGCATAAAGCTAAACCACTTTCCGCTGCAACTCTATAGACTCGCCAACTTGCATGAGTTGGTGAAAAGGTCCATGCTTTTGCAACTGTACATTGAGGTCTTGGGTCTATAACTTTCTACTTTATGTACTTTTATCTTTTTTGTAATATAATAGGATAGGGGCTATAGCATGTCATAGTCACTAGTCAAAAGGTAATCTGCCTTTTGACTCTACATTGATTTTGTTGTCTTTCAATGTTCCAACCGGCTTTCTAAGTATTGCCGGTTGTAGGATGTAGTATAAAGTATCCCAATGTCTTGTAACTTATGTTTATGCATTGTAACTCTTGTAAGAGAACTTGAGATTAATATACATCATCCTTGAAAATCTTATATATATTATTCTTAAGTTTTGTCTCTTTACTTACTTGTGTTCTTTGCATCCTGCTCTTAAACCCAGTTCCCTAGATCTGTTAAGTGCTCTAACACTCTCCTTATTGTGAGACTAATTGTATTGACCATCCCTTAACCAGTCCTGCAGTCAGTAAGACCTGGATTGGCATGACATAACGGCCTGGATGGGTATGATAGTAAGGTCTGGATTGGCATGTTGATAAAGTCCTGTGTTCATCATAGGCATCGATAGTGACTGGGATTTGATGGATAATGAAGAGACGCAGATATCAAATAAATGAAAGTATTGACGAAGCGATAGTTTGTGTGTAGTAATGTTCGGATATGTGATGACTACTTTTGAATGATAATGTTAATATATCTTACTAAAAAGGTTTTTGATAAAGTAAACCTAGAATTCAACCAGGGAATCTGACTTTTGTATGCATATTAGTTTGACAGGTGAACTGTTGGACTTAAGTAAATATAAGCAGGGATTCCAGAAGCTAATTGGCATCTGGATGCTAGCATCCCTGATTAAGAAGATTTCTAAGAAAACTTTTAAAGACTATTTGATGTTTTAAAGACAATGTTAATGTTTTATTAGAATTATGTCGTAATGGGTTTGAAACTTAATGTACTTCTCCGCTGTAATGTTTATCTGAATGAATGTCTTAAATTTATATTTTGTTGTGATAGACCAACTGTGAGGTTTCCTGGGGTTAGGGTCTTACACAACTCATGGTTAATGGAGAATGGGTGATTCAACTCATTCTCAGCTAAAAATATCAATGTGAGCCCAGGTTGGAAAATGCATCAAATAACACGAACTTTCTAAAGCTCTCTTCCTTTCTCTCAAAAGAATTTCCAACAAGTATTTAATCATCTTCTTCTCTTTTCTTTGAAATACATCGGGTTTTTAAGTTCATCTTGCCGTTAGTAACTGCCTTGTGTGTTTTATCCTAGGAAACAAACTAGTTCTCTTAAGAGAATCAAAATTTCATTAATGTGACCATGTTGAACACGAATCCTGAACCGTTTTCTTTACCGTTCTCATCTATTGTGTGGTCCTCTGTTTATTTTAGTTGTAATTGTAATGTGATTTAATGTTTTTATATATTTACGTGCACCAAGGTGAGCATTTGTTGAAACAAAATACACCAAATTAACAATTTTCTAAAAATTTCTCTCTTTTTCTCTCTAAAGAATTTCCAATGATTCTTTGATCATCTTTTCACTTATTTTGTGGTATTAATCAAGTTTTTTAGTCCATCCACGTACTACTAATTGCCTCAGCTATTGTACATTGGAAAACAAACAAGTTTTCTTGTAAGAATCAAAATTTGTTTTAATAGAATAGGGTTAAACACGAAAACTCAACAATTTCATTTACCATCATCATCAACTTCATCTATTTTCTTGTAGTATGTTTATTTTAGCTGTATAAATGTAATTTAGCATTTTTTTTATCTTTTTTTAAATACAATTTAATATTAATAGTATTTTCTTATTAGTTTATGAACACTATTCCTATTATATTTTTGAAATAACAAAGTTAACAAAATCTTAAAATTATATGTGATATAGGTTGTTCTCTAAATTACTTTCTATCTCATCAAGATAACCAATTCACTAACTATAGTGATGACCGCTTTTGGTCATTAGCATATTACGTTTAGAATTACTAACATCTATTTTTTAGATTAAATTATAGAAAAACAAATTTGTTTGCAATATTATGTATTAAGGATTACTTGGTGTTCGTTATCCCGTATTGGTTACTATTTTGCAGCATTGACCAAAATCATTGATCACCTAATTTATAAAGACCAAATATATGTTGTCACAAAAAGTTGTTTTTCGAAGAGAATATTTTTTTTGCAGTGCAATGAGAAAGCATCATGAAATAATAATATTATATAAAGGCACGAGACATGAAACTAAAATGTAAAATAAAAGTATCAAATACTATATATAACACATAAAAGAACTTACCTATGCACTACAAAAATAATTTTACCTAACTATGTGAACTTGCATTCTGGCGCTAGACCTTTAGGAAACCTCAACTTATCGGTGCAATAGTTATAGACACGGTGGTACTTTTGTGCCCATTTCAGTTTCCTTGTGGCCGCTGTGTTAAGTTTTTCGCGATACCATGGTCTTGTGGTCGAGTTCAAGAGGCATGACGATCCTCTAGATGTTGACCAAGTGCAAGCGTCAGCACTGAAATTCTTGTATGAAGCAGTGAATGGAGCTCGACTCCAATCTGTCTTCACAAGGCCACCCCTTGTTGCCCATTCTTCTGCATTCCATATACTCGAGTGTAGTCTCATTGGTTGAGTGTTTAAGTAAGGAACCCCGATCACCTCATTGTTTGCGAACTCTCTAATCGGGATATCATCAACATAAAACCTGAATCCAATATGCAGAAGTGACATTATATTTTATTTTCTCATTTGTTTTATCCATTTGCTCAAGTAATGGGTCCAAAATCTAAAATTCTAATTATATGTTTGTTTTGTACTCACAGTATGCGTTGAGGGTTCCAAATGACAGTATACATATGGAAATCGGTAGTGGGGTCGAACCAAAGGAAGAATTGTTGCTCTCGATCACCCTTTCCTTGACTATACACATTGGTGCTTAATGTATAAGGCTCACCACTCGTGTTCCCAAGAAACTCGAAATCTATCTCGTCATGAAAATCACCTTCTGATGACAACTTCGACATACAAAACCAGTTAGCTCATGTTAGCAAATCATGCAACTTCATTTAACCTATTGAGAAACCATGAAAAAATGTTGTTATGTTAAATTATTACATAGTAAGTTGTTACTGTGCCAGCTGAATTCCCTTCAACTAGCTTTAGTTGCATATCGATTTTCCCAAACAAATACTCATTTTTCGAACGTAAACCTGAGCCCGAGCGCCTGTCAAGGCTAAGCATGAGCAATTCACCATCTTCAATTATCTTCGCGTGGTCATGTCCCCAAGTGATCTCAAACAATTGGTAGAAAGTACCATTTGTTATAACCCTTAAATCAAAATTCCAGATTATTAAAAATAATTTAGCATATATATAACACACAATCTAAAGCCTAAAAACAAATCTTTACTTTTTATGGTAAGCGACTAATAAGTGGGATGGCAATCATGTTTGGTTGGGAGTCTCTATGTCGGACCTAAACCAAATTAAAAGATATACATATCCCATAAAAGTAAATTTCTTTTATCTGCAAGATGAAGATTTGGAACACATTTTTATTAATTGTTACATTACAAAAGAAGTTTGGTTGCAGCTGAGGGTTAACTTGCCAATATATTCTAACTCGATCTTGTAACTCATTGTTCGAACATTTCATGTTTTGATATAAATTCTCTGGGTGAAAATGATTGAAGTTGTCTTATGATTGGCACTTTGGTGTACTCGATCGGAGATCAAGGAATGGGTAGGTCTTTAAGAACGCAAACCCGTGCATGCATGGAAAACAACAGAAACAGATAAAGATTCTTAGTTTTTTGCAGATTAAAAATATAATGAAATAAAATTGTCTTGAGTGGGTGTTATGCATATATTATAACCTCTGTGCTTCATGGTATCTAGTATCTTGCTAGTTTTTTTTTTAATAAAACCTCCGTTGTTTAGTAAAAGAAAAAATGTCTTAATATTTGAGTATAAAAATCACCAATTTCATGTTAACCCGATCTAACCTATATTATTTTTTTTGAGAATTTCATATTAAAGTTACATTTACTCGATGTAATTTTTATGCTATGTTTAGAGTGTTTTATAAGTTAATAACTAATATCTTTAATAACGGTGGTATATTTAAGTTAGTTTGTAAATTTTGGATTATTTTAATATACTTGACCGGTGCAAGTTATATCAGGTGAATTTATATTAGAACAAAAAGTATATATTCTCATGAATTGGTTAAAAGCATCCCTACTCATTGTTATCATACTAACCTTGATTGTAGAGGTCAAGCCTCTTAGAGAGGAGGTCACGGGTCATATCTGGGATTAAGGGTGATTGTATGTTGTGAAATAAGAGGAGTTTGAATGCATATAGGGGTCGTACCTCGGTTCAACGTTATAGGAGACAGATGGGGCTTGGTAGCGATGCGGACCTCTTCTGCTATGAGCAATGTATAAGTCCACCTATTGAATACAAATTACAATGCAAAATAGTACACATAACGTATTTGATGAAATGCTTAAATGAAAAGAAAAACACATTGTAGAGGAGGAAAATGGAGATCGAAAGAAATGCTAGAAAAGGGATCCAGCTAGGGCCAACGGCATGAGATCGAGTGAGGTTTGAGGTCGATAGCCTCGTTGACGATGGTGATGATAGCAAACCCATTGGTTGAAAGTGGTCGTTATGATGGTTGATATTGATGGTTATTGTGGCCTAAGATGGTTTCTCCTCCGATCATATCTCTTAGCCTCATTCTTGTCAATTTCTTTTTTGAGATCTCACGGTTCCACATTCAGGTTGATTTATGAGCCACCATAAAAATAAAAATATATATAAATACCACATATATTAGAAGCTAAATTTGTTGATCAAATATTTAAATTAAAGTGAGTATTTATTATAAGAATTAGGTGCTTAAACATTAACAATACACAAATCTAGATTTGTTTTTATATAGATTTCACGCATGTTTCGAGTGATGAACATGTTTAGCTAAAAAGGTCAGTTCGGGTTGGTCTCATGGATTCAGAACTTGGTCAGTTTAACTCATTTATTTTATAAACTTTTAAGAATATGTGCTCTATCTTATTACTTAAAGTGAGGAATAACATATGAATTTATAGTTTAAATGTATTGTAAAACGCATTTGTATTTTGAGTTTTATTGTAATTTAAGGAAAATAATAATCAAATATAATATAATAAATTCTTTTTGACTGAATAACCATGCTATGTTTTAGGTTATGAGTCTAACATGATTTTTGAAATCATATCACGTTCAAATGTGTGTAAAATTTTGTATGTCGACTCCGCAACGACAAACATAACCCACTTGCAATACCTAATAAACAATCACCTTGCTATTAGTATCCTGCTTATTTGTATACAAATTCTTATCATTGTAATTTTATTTATAGTTCCATCCGTTATCGTGATCATAATATTAGAATTCCATAGTCTTTCTTTCTCTTGAATCTTCTTATTGTCCTATAATATAAATATCCTAGATTTAAAATCTTGGTAAGAGTATACGAGGTTAACTTTAAGGTTCAAGTACTTCAAGGTAATCGATTTGAGGTACAATACGTATCTTAAGGTTCAAGTCAAGGCAATTAAATTGAGGTACCATTCGGATCTTAAGGTTTGTGTTGATCCATGAAGAGGATGAAGCTATCAAAAATTAAAGAATTTAAAACTAGCAATCAACTGCTGAATTCTGCCAAGTACTGAATCAACTGTAAATCAGCATATCTCGAGTGACTGTCGATCAGCATACATTGAACCACTGTCGACCAACACTTACTTGATATACTGCTGATCGACTGATGTTGATCAGCACTGAACTCCATAAGCTACTGATTAATTGTTACTTAAGATAAGATTGTCTTTACTAACAGCTGATGTGCTCTGCCTTTTGGAAACAATATAATACTAAAGCTACCTAACTCTGATGTGTTGATTGTCTGTCTTGTTGTACATTATGGATATAGAATAGTTTATTCTTATTGTTTAAATTTCATAGTATAAAACCCTCATAGCTGTATAGTAGAGAAAAGCTTGTTAAGCCACTTGTGTATCTACTGATTGTAACTATTTGTACTCAGTTTTGATAAATCAAGTGAATACTTAGAAAAAACAACTTGTGCACTTATCTTTACCCAAAGTTTTTTTGTTAGTAAGTAGTTAACTTAGATTTCGTATTTGTTAACAACTAATCAAATAGAAAATTATTGTTGATCCACAACTCAATCCAATAAGTGGTATCAGAGCTCTAGCTCTTGATTTGTTTGAAGTCACCTTTCAATAAGTCAGTTGTTTTCTTTGGAACACAATATCAAACACCACATCTCAAGTAAGCATTACTTAGAGAATGGAACTCAAAATAAACCCACAATGTTCGCACCACATGACTATTATACTTGGAAAATCTAAATGAAAGATTTTCTAGGAAATCAAGATATGAGACTTTAGCTTTCTATTCTGTATGAACCATATGTTTCTATGGTTCAAGATACCGGTGAAGGTGGATCCATGATTTCCAAAAGATCCCACAAAGTACTCAGATGATGATCTGAAGAAGATGGATGTGGATTCAAAGTCTATGTGGCTAATCAGAATGAGCATACCCAACAGCATCATCTATGGCTTCAATAAATTCACAACTGATCAGAAGTTATGGAAAGCATTGAAGGCTAGATTTGAAGAAACCAAAGATATGAAGGAGAACAAAATACTTATATTGAAGCAGAAATTTGAAAACTTTGGTTTCAGAAGGGGTGAAACCATGACTTTAACATATCTTAGATGTGTTGAACTGCTAGACTCTCTAAACGAAGTTGGAATGAAGATGGAGAACAATGATGTTCTTAGAAAGTTATTATGGTCACTACCTAAGACTAGCTTATGCTGTGTCTATTAGAAAAACTAACAATCTGAATATAATAACTCTTGAGAAGTTATATGGCATCCTGAGTGCCTATCAGATGTAAATAGATACAAATAAAGAATCACTCGGCAGATGTTGATACATATGTACCTAGATTCTGATCTCAATGTAATATCTTTGTAATGTCTTACATATATGTAATTGAAAGATGATTAATGAAATGCAAATGGTTGTATGTGCTTATAATGTTTAATATTTCATTAATGGGTTGTGTAGTGTATGGTTGATTAATTATATAGGTAGGTGATTGTTTGAATTGATATACGTAATGTAATGATAACTAATACGTTCAAACTTAACATTATGAAGTTACATGCGAATGGCCCATGCCAATGGACCATACACATGAATAACTTCATGCGAATGACTCAGTCGCACGACTGAACCAGGAGACTGGATCAGTCGTAAGACTAGAGCATGAGATTGAACCAGTCGTACGACTGAATGCTCAGTCGTGCGTATGGATCAAGCGCATAGCTCAATCACACGACTGATATGGTTCAGTCGCACGAATGAGAAACCCTTACCTATAAATACCACCTAATTCGTGGAAAAACGTAACACTTCGAATACTTGCAACCCTAGTCGACCCAGAGCGTTCTGTTCGTCCATTCCAAGTTCATAGAACGTCTCAGATCATTCCTAGTCCGTTCTTAACGTTTTCTAATCGTTAGGTTTGATCTTGTTAACGTTCTCCCTGATTGGATCGCCAATCAAATAGGATTCTGCACTATTTGATCCGGTTTAACGAAGAATCAGTTAGTACTCCGTACGTACACGGTCCTAACAGCAGATCTTCAAACCCTTCAAGTTATCAGCTCTTATGACACCTATTCATGAACCTTTTCACTTACTCCCAAGCCTACCAACTTCCTATGGTGACTCATCAAGTACTGGTAATCACCAATCTTGAATCTCCAACTGTTGAATATCATCCATCACTATTTTTCAATAGATGTAATCAGCTGACTTCACTATCCTTTTCATCAACCTACTATTCAAACTCAGCCTTTATTAATGAACAAGCCAACTTCTTACAACTCTCTAAACAAGATTTGGAATGCATTCAACCAGATGATCTTGAGGATATGGACATCAACTATCAGATAGCCATGATCTTCTTCAAGTCTAAGCAGTTTCAGCAGAGAACTGAAAGAAAGTTTATGAGGCAGAGAAGAGCAGGTTTTGGGTTTGACAAGAGCAAAGTGAAGTGTTTTAAATGTAGCCAACTGGGTCACTTTGTCAAAGAATGCAAAGAACCTAAGTCAAACCCATCTCCCCCAAGCTCATGAAACTTCAAACAACCCTCAACATATCAGAGTCTCTCTATTTTTACCAGCCAAACACATACAACAATGATATACTCAAATAAAAGAGGTGATTGACTTGAGCTTCCAAGTAGAAGATGTCACTCCCATCAATAATGCACTAATGGCTGGAAGCTCAACCTTCTTACCTCAGGTAACTTCCAAACCTTGTTGTACAATTAAGTGCATTGCTAAGGTAAACTTAAACAAATATCGCAATTTGGATATCATGAAGATGTTAAATCAATCAATTTTTTTAAAACTGATTTAAAAAACAATTAAGCATAAAAGAAAACGATAATAGAACTAAAAAAGATTTTTTTCACAACTAAAACATAAACAAACCAACTTGGAACCCAAACTGATGATCTCTTGAGCATATTGAAATCAGCATAATGGGATTTAGCTATAACTATAACATTTGCTGATAATTTAATGTTCAAACATAAAGTTTGAAAAGCTGCGTGCTTTTACTAAAAACTCCTAAAAGTTGTATCAAACCAAGATAGGTTTAGGGTAATACTATGGACCAACCAATGATATATACTCCATATATACCCCTAAGTGTAACCTGGAGGTAAAGAAGCAAGTATCTACCAATCCAATCTAAACAAGAGTAGCTGTTAAAGAATCTGAGACAACTGAGAAGGACGAAAAAAAGGGACTAGTTGAAGAAGTAGATGAAGAGGAAGACAAGAGAGAAAATAAATATGATGATATGGAGAAGAGAAGGGAAAAACTCAAGCTAAGGCAATAAAGGATGTGATTCGAAAGGTGGAGTTTGTCAAAGAAAGACATCTTGCGAAGTCAATAAACTACCTACTGAGTCAAACCCCTCTATCAAAACAAAGCTTCAATCAAAGCATAACTTCAACAAGAAGACTCAAAACAGAAGCTGCTATGAAGGAACCTCAAACTTTTCAAAAGTAAGACCCCAACCATATGTTCAAAGTTTACTTCTTAAGCAACAAAGATCCACAATAAGAGGTTCCCATGGAAGAAGATTGATCTAACCACCCATGCTGATCATAAAATAAATAAAAAATAAGTAGAACTAAGGGAAGTGAACTCTTGAGATATTAGGAAAAAAGATGAAAACTGAAGATTATATTGATCATGAACTGATAAGAAGAGGTAAAAAAGAGTATATGAACAAGAAGCTACAAGAGCTCATGCAGAAGATCAAGATAGCTAAGAAGCATATGAATATCACATGTCTAATATGTAGGGAAGATAATCACTTTACAAAAGACTGTCAATACAATCCTCTAACACACTCCATCAACCATCCCAACCAGCCTAGACCCTCAAACAAGTCTGCAGCTGCCAATCAACCATCAAAGATGGTGATCACAAAGCTGTTTGGAAGCTAAATCCCTCAAGTTCTTATTCCAAGATAAAGCCAGCACCCCTGAAGGATCTGTCAAACAAACTAGCAGCTGCAAGCTTGAAGAAGAAGAATTTTGGGAAACTGTCACCATTTCTAAAAGCTTCAAAGGGTCATCACAAGAAGGATTATGTTAAAGCAGCAGGCAAAGTCAAAAGAAAATCCTAGAAACCAAAGGCATCTACCGAATCCTTAGATGACCCAAAACCAAAAATCACCCACTTAGCATTTATCATTGAAAAACAATTGCTAAAAACTAGAAGACCCAAAACTACACGGGCTTGGATCCCCATTCATCATTGACTAATTTATTTATGTGAGGGGACATCCATAGACCAATGTGGATTGTGGATGTCTTGGCATATGACAGGTGACGGATCATGTCTGCTGAATGTTAAACCATATGATGGCTTGTATGTTGCCTTTGGAAGTGATACAAAAGGAGGATACATTACTGCAGGAGGACAGTCAATAATGGAAAGGAAACTTTTGATAAGATGAACTATATGAAGGAGTTGAAATATAAACTGTCGATTGTGTCTCAGCTTTGTGATTGAGTACTCCTGCATCACCCATGTATAGCCCACATCATCCACCCCCTACTGAGGTGGATCTACTTGAACAAGTTCATGAGGTCCATATGGAAAAGGCTCTCACTTCAGTAAGTGACTATATCATTAAGACCTCAACCATGGCAACCCAATCCCTTGATACTTCAACTAAAGCTGTCATGGTGTAGGAGAAATCCAACAACCAAGAACATAGTACTGGTGATGAGGAAGAAGACTTTGGTCCTATTCTCTCACCCCCCATGATTCTTCTGATGAAGATAAGGGGAGTATGAAACTAAAGGTACAAAACCGACTCAAATCTGTACCTATTTAGTTTCCAAGGTTAGTCACCTGGAATCTCAGGTGACTACCTTACAAAGGAGGGTCAATGACCAGCAACTTGAGATGACCGATCTCAAGGGAAATTTAGCTGAGAGACCACTCAGAAGGACTCAACTAGGTCCACAAGAACCTGTGGATGTGGTGGACCTAACCTCCAGCTTACCTATGTAAGAAGGTGATGCTACCAAAAAGGGGGAGAAAGTCCTAGCAATCACAGAACCTGTGAGTTCTTCTCGGAGTATGGACATTAAGTATTCACCACCCTTAGTTGCAATTGTTCATACTCAACAACCTCTTAAAGTCCACATTGATGTGGACTCACTCATTGTTTAAGGAGGGTATCCTAATGGCTATGTCTACCCCACCCTTTACTATGGTGGAGGTATGATGCTGACAGGAGAGCCCTGATACTGCATAGACTTCAAGGGCAACAAGAGATCTTTAATTTTCAGACCCTAAAGTACTATGACAGTCTTCCTCTATTCCACGTGTCACTTGCCAATCCCAATCAAAACAGGCAAGCTGACAGACTGGTTGAGAGGATTCAGGATAGGATTGTTGAAGAGTTCAGACATAGAAGAAGATAAAGGCTAACAGGAAATGTCATTGGTCAACTAGATGTTGAGGTGGACCCTAAGATTAGCTTCAAAGGGGAAACCTTGACTGAAGGCCAAGTGATAGACCCTGTGCACCTTGTTATAGGAACTAGTTCAACATCCTCTACCCTCAGTAAGGCTCCAGCAGTTAAAGGTGCTTCACAACCTATCTTTGGCCAGAGCTTAAGTGCTGAACCAAGTAATAAAGGCCAAAGCTCTCTCCACCCTAAGTCACCAAGGCCTATAAGTGGCAAAGGGAAAAGGAAACTGACTCTTGAGGAGACTGAGGAGGAGGAGAGAGAGGAAGAGGAAGCTAAGGGGAGAGAGTTTAAGTGGGTCCCCAGGCTTCATGGAAGCTGCAATCAGGGCTGCCCACAGGCCAAACACTTAAGATGATGAGTTGTGATAGCTAGATTAAACTACTTGAGGACCAGGAACTATAATATTGATGAACTTATCTCTCTTCCCTTAAAAGAGCTTAATGAACTAGCTGATACTGAGTTGTCAAAGGAGAGGAAAGAGGCAGAGGATGTAGAATTGCTCCTCAAGATCAAGGAAGAAATAAGGAAGAAAAGACTCTACAAGCATGCTCATACCATCTCCCCAGTTCAAGAAAGCCCTGAGATAGAGGTTGTGTCAACTGAACAATCTCTGGTAGACAAGGAAGCAGAAAAATAAAACATGATCAACTACCTGAGTGTCACAGGCCTCTATCAGGCATCTACACTTACTCTCTTATCCTATGAGTACATAGAATCTAAGTACCTCAAGTAGCTTAAGCAACAAGTGATAAAAGAACAAAAAGCTGCTTAGAGGAAGATGAGGGAAGAAGCTGTAAAGTCAAGATCCATTATCCAAAAGAGCCAAAAGAAGTCTGCTGATAGATAGAGGATGATAAGCTTCTTAAAGTTGTATGGATTATCCAGAAGGAGGCTTGGTCTAATGTCTCTATCCACTATGGATGAGCATATTAGAGTGATCAAGTAGAAGATTAAAAGGGAGGAGATTATTGACTTGCATTCTCCACCAAGTCAAACTCCTCTTGAAGTTGATATCAAAGTTAAACCCCAAGTGATAACACAACCTGGATATAATGCTAGACCACAACCAACTTCATCTTCTGATCCATAGAAGGGTCCTAATCCCTCTCATTCTAAACTTGTAAGGGAAGAGGACCCAACTAAGAAAGACACACAAGAACAACCAGGTGATTAACGCCAGTCTTATCAGTTAGTCTTTAAAAAGGAGGAAAAGGATGGCCATGATGAGGGACACTAAGAAGAAGAGGAAGTCCAAGGCATCCACCTTCATACCTCAGAATAAGCCATAGCATCCTAAGGTAGCTCAATAAGAGGCTGCTCAACTAAGTCCAACACAAGTAGAGCCTATTATAACTAAAGACCCATCCTATCCTGGAGTTTTGTTGCAAATCTAGACAGATGGTATGTCAGCAGAGAATAATGAGGTCAAGATGTCTATTTCTGGTAAGACATGCTTGATCTTCTTCTACATGATCTCTATGACATGAGGATGTACTTTGAGAGTTTGAGGGATCCTGACCAATTGATGAAGAAATGAATGGTCTTGATCCTGATGAGGACTGTCAATATCTGAGTAACCTTCTTTATTTTGGTAGAATCAGCCGTGGGGGAGTTTATAAGGTTTACACTTAAAGGCTGATGCAACCAAAGCAACCAAAGAGCTTCCAGCATGCATGCATGAAGTGTAGAGTAGAGTTACTTCGAAAGTTTTACACAACTGAAATAAAATACTCTAAGTGTAAAATCTTTTGAAGCAAAAGACCAAATCTTCCGAATCCAAAGATGAAGTCTTCCGAAGCTTCAAAAACAAAGTCTTCCAAAGCTAAAAGACTGAAGACTGATTTCTTCCGAAGACATAGAAGACATGCTTTCTCTGATCACCTTTTTACAAAAGCTGACCAATTTTCCGCTGCCACTCTGAAGACTCACCAACTTATATAAGTTGGTAAAAAGGTCCATGCTTTTGTAAACTGTAGATTATGGTTTGTGGTCTGTAACTTTCTACTTTGTACCTTTTATCATTCTTGTAACATATTAGGATGTGAGCTATGGCATGTTATAGTCACAAGCCAAAAGATGATCTGCCTTTTGACTGTACATTGATCTTGTTGTCTAGATTAGTGTTTCTAGTTGGCTTTCAAAGTATAGCCGGCTGTAGGATGTGGTATAAAATATCTCAGGTTCTTGTATTTATCTTTATGTTTTGTAACATTTGTAGTAGAACTTGAGAGAAATATACAGTATTCTTGAAAACCACACTTATCTTGTTCTTGTTTTTAGTTCTGTCTCATTACTTACTTGTGTTCTTAGTATAATTACTTAAACATGGTTCCCTATTTGATCTGTTAAGTGTTCTCACACTCTCCTAATTATAAAACTGATTATATTGATCATCCCTCACATGGTCCTCCATTGTGACAACCATCATTTTATAAGATCTTAATCACAACGCTTATCTATTTTTTAATTTTTACAATGTTTGTTATTGGTGCTTAGTTAAGTCAAACTATGTCAATACAATATTATATACTATGAGGTATTAAATTTCAATACATATATTTATATTTCAAGATCAATGGTGATGACGTGGTGTCAAATATACAACATCCCGTGTAATACAAGTAATACATGGACATACAAGTCACGTTTCAAGAATTAAATATATAGTTGACGTCTAAATGCATTATATGACATGTTATTATTTTTAAATATATTATTTTGCAATTCCGGACTTAAACGTGATTGTTTTGTAAGTCCTTGAATTCATATTTTTAGTCCTTGAATAATATGTTTCGTAAACATATTATTTTGCATACACGAATATATATACGGGCATATGTTATAGGCAACTCCTATTTTGTAAGTCCTTGTTTCTTTATTTTAGTCCATTTTATCAATCACCACGAAAATGCTTGATTTTTTTTACAAAATATTTACATAAATATTTTTGCATCCAAAATCATCTACATTTCTATAAAATACATGGATTTGTATATATTTTTATACATTTTATTAAAACCTTATAATATCTAGATATTTATATAAGAAACGCACATCATATCTTGCAAGCCCTGCATATGACCCATATTCTTACACTCTACTATAGACACATCATCAAATTTATCACCACCTTTCTTTCTTTCCTTGAATTCAGATAGCTAAGAACACCAAATTTTAATTGAGCTAGCGACATTTTTCCATTTGGTATCATAATTAGCGATATTGTTTTTCCTTTTAAATTTTAAGTGATATATACATAGTAGTATCGCCAAGTTAGATAAATAGCGATATTGAAGCATGATGTATCGCCTGGTCAGTGATACCTGGACACGTGTCATCTTGTGAGCAAACAAATTAATTGGTAATCCTTATTCTTAATGGGTATTTTTGTAAAAGTAAGTGATCAATTGGTTAAGTGTTACTAGGAAACGAAAATACTTAGGGTTGAGTTTGAAAGTTTTTTTGATTATACGTTGTCACACCCCGACCGACGGCGGAATCATCGGAGCGGACGAGGGAATGATTGATTGTTCATAACACATGGTTGACTAATGGTGGAAATAATATTAAAATCAGATTACAGGAAAATATATGTTTAACATACATAAATACAACAATCGAAACCACAAATAATAATTGTCTTTTATTTCTACTAAGTCCGTGTCTTAAATGAGCACGTAGAAG
>BJCN01323236.1:0-11367 GCA_018326445.1 Flaveria brownii
AAAAACATCTATTTACTACTCAAATCACCACTCCTTGGTATGCTGATATTGTAAACTACAAAGTGGCAAATACTTTTCCCTTTGATCTTTCCTATGCTAAAAAAGATAAGATAAAAAGGGAAGCAAGAAGATATGTTTGGGATGAACCATACCTTTGGAAGTATTGCACCGATCAAGTATTGCGCCTGCATAGTGCTAATGCGCCCAGACTGTTTTACTTAGAAAATTTCAGGCTCATGCGCCTGAAATGTGTTGTATGTCTCATTATGGACTTAGGGTTCTCTAAGGGGTTTTAAGAGGTAGATAGGTGAGATAGGCTCTGTTATGATGTGGTGGTCTATGTATGCATGATGATGTGATGAAGGTTATGATGTGTATGTGTGTATTATGTGTTATCTTTTAATAATTTTCAAAACATATATATTATGTTATAATATACATTATGTATTATGTTATGACTTTACGTGGTATGATGTATGTACGAATGAACGTAAAGTATTACGTAATGAAGTGAAAGATAACAAAGATGAAAAGTGGAACGTAATGAATGAATGAATGGCTTGCAAGAAAATTGAATGGAGGTGCATGACCATGTTGTCAGTAGCTTAGTTGTGTGCGGTTTAGCTAACCCGAAGGATGCACACAGGGTCAATTATTAAGATTGACAAGACCCTTATGGCATGCCTTAGGTACTGGGTCACGCTTCGTTATTTATAGACTTCGGCCAGTATCAGCTTTGTGCATAATGTTCGGGGTATTACACATTGGTCCGGATGAAAGTGAAAGATAATGATAAGTACGAAATAAACGAATGCGTACGATGATGAAAGATAATAATGAAAGTACGAAATGAATGAATGTGCATGATGACGATAGATAATAATGAAAGTATGATTAAATGAGATGAACAATGAATATTTTCATTTATAAAATACATAAGGTATTTTTAATACTTCTAATACTAGAACTCACTCAGTAACGCTGACTTTTATGCATTTCAGTTGGTAGGTAAATTTTGCTGGGGATGGCACTCTAGGGAAGTTACTCGACTGGACAAGACTGGCATCCATTCACGCTTAAGGATATTGTTGTTTTTAATGCAATTAAACGATGCTTTTATAACTTAAACAATGTTGTATTGATTAACAAAGTATTTTTATCAACGAAATGAATGATTGTTGTTAACCTAATTCTGCTATAACATTTTATGAAATAGGTATTGTTATATGTAATAATGCTAGAATTGACTAACTGCGAGGTATTCGGGATCGGGGCCTTACAAGTTGGTATTAGAGCCAAAGTTTAAGAGAATTGGGTAAATATTTTCAAAAAAAAACCTAAACTTAAATTGAAAATGGGAAGAATGGAGGGATGCCAGCTCGAGTAGCTACGTGCCATCAGGTATTTCTTTTATTAATGTTAACCGGTATTATGTACGTGTGCAATTTGAATTATGTGCTCTTAGTAGATTTAGATACTGATGTAGTCAGGATAAGAATTTCTTAGGATATGAAGGGTAAAGTAAGTGGTAATCACAACTGGCCACTGTAATTAGGGACTTACTATACTTAACATAAATTGAGCTATTACCTTGAATGACTGTGTTAGTGTTTCAATCTTATAGTGTTTAGAGATGGTAAGTAGTAGATCATTAAAGGTCTCATGAGGTGGAGTACGTGGTAGACGCGGTGCTAGGCTGCATGTCATAAAGAACAGGGCTAGAGCTGCTGAAACAACACGCAAAGAGCCCGAGATTCATCACCAGTAAGGTGGTGATGAGAGTGCGAATTTGAGGGCCTAGGTGAAAGAGGCAGTAGTTTAGGAGGTTCATCAAGTCATGCAGATGATTCTGCTATCTGTAGTAACTTAAGTGATTAAGGTTGTGAGGGAGGACGAAAGGAAGGAAAAGAGGAGGACCGCTGAGAGAGGAGAAAGAGAACAACCAGAGGCTAAGACGGTTGTCTCTAGTGAGGAGGAGGAAAATGCTATGCAGGAAACTGCATGGGGTTGTAATTATGGGGCATTTCAAAGATGCAAGCCCCCAACATTCGATAGGAATAGTAATTTTGCTGCTGCTCAACGACGGGTGAGGGAGATGGAGGTGGTACTTGATATCAGCGAGTGCTAAGAAGATCAAAACGTGAAGTTTGCTACCCACTTGTTTGTGGATTTTGCCTTATGCTGGTGGGACAATATTGTCCTGGCCGAGGGTAGTAGGGCCATCGGCAGGATGAGGTGGTCAGAACTGAAGAAGCTGGTGATTGAGGAATTCTGTCCTCACAGGAAACTCGACAAGATAGAGAGAGAGTTCTAACAGCTTGAGTCGGGCACCATGACACACCAGCAATACACTACTATGTTTAATGAGATGGAGAGGCAAGTGCCGGATAAGGTGATGTCGGTGTCAAGGAAGATCAAGAAGTATATTTAGGGATTGCCGGCTGACATCCTCAGGTATCTGATTGCTGCCCGGCCGGGTACCTTTTGGTTGGTGGTAGACCTGGCGGGTAAATTGTATGATGAAAGAGAGGACTCTATGGTGGGTGAGATGAAGAAGACATGTGGTGGTGAAAGAAACTAGGACAGGAAACGGTTTGGGCGTGGTGGATTCACCCCAAATGGCATGAAGGCAAGGGTTGATGATTGACGGGCGGTTGCAGCAGTCTCGAGGATGAAGAGATGCGATAAGTGTGGGAAAGAGCATACGGACGAGTGTAGGTTGGGACTAAATATTTGTTTCAAGTGTGGGAAGCGTGGCAACATTGCTAAGGATTATAGGGTGGCGAGGTGCTATAACTGTGGTGAAGCAGGACACCTAAGTTGGGAGGGCAAGAAGCCAAAGTCCAAGGGTTTTGGAGTGAAGAAGGGAACGGAGGATGGAGGACAGAGGGCAACTGCTAGGGCATTCATGATGACGTGGTAGGAGGCCCGGGTAGACCCCGACATCGTGTCAGGTATGTTTCTAGTAAACCAAACTTATGCCTCTATATTATTTGATTCTGGTGCTAGTACGAGTTTCATTTCTACTGCTTTCTGTACTAAGTTTCATGTTAGTAGTAGAAGCATTGATGAACCTTTTGACGTAGAAACTGCTATTGGTTAGTCTACTAGAATTTCTAATATGATAGAAACTGCGACATAGAACTAGAAGACCATAGGTTCTCTTCTAGACTATTTCTAATGCCCCTAGGCGGATTTGACGTCGTACTAGGAATAGATTGGTTAGCAGCCTATGTGGCAAACATTATGTGTCGCAAGAAGATGATTTGATTAATTGCTCCCGATGGAAGTTCGACGACGATTTATGGTGATCACATCACTACGGTTCCTAAGATAATTTCGATGGCGGTAGCGGAGAAGTACATGAGACTTGGATGTAATGCCTACCTGGCTTACGTAAAGGATGTGGATGCATCAGTACCACAATTAACTGATGTACCAGTTGTGCGTGACTTTCCAGATGTGTTCCCAAAAGATTTACCAGGTGTGCTACCATATCGCGAGATAAAATTTTAGATTGATCTGATACCTGGTGCTCAACCCGTTGCCAAGGCACCGTATCGATTAGCTCTGACTGAGATGAAGGAACTAATGGTTCAACGATAAGAGTTGATAGATAAAGGGTACATCCGGCTAAGCATCTCTCCTTAGGGTACTCCGGTCTTGTTTGTTAAGAAGAAAGACGGTAGTATGAGGATGTGCATAGACTACCGAGAGTTAAACAAGTTAACGTTGAAGAATCGATACCCCTTATCGAGAATTAATGACTTGTTTGATCAGCTTCAAGGTGCCAGTTGGTTCTCAATGATAGATCTTCGATCTGGCTATCATCAATTAAAGGTGAAGGAGCAAGACATTCCTAAGACAACTTTTCGTACACGTTATGGACACTATGAGTTTCTTATTATGTCTTTTGGTTTAACTAACGCGCCAACTGCCTTTATGGATTTAATGAACCGAGTGTGTCGGCCAATGTTAGGTAAATCAGTGATCGTGTTTATTGATGATATCCTGATTTATTCGAGAAATAAGGAAGAACATGTCGTCCACATACATGAAGTATTGGAGACGCTTAGAAGGGAGAAGCTATATGCTAAATTCTCTAAGTGTGCTTTTAGGTTGCGCGATGTTCAATTTTTGGGTCACGTGGTGAATTCCGAGGGAGTTATGGTAGACCCAACGAAGGTTGAGGCAGTGATTCAATGGAAGTTTCCAAAGACGCCATCCGAGATTTGAAGTTTCTTGGGATTGACGGGCTACTACAGAAGACTTATTCAAGACTTTTCCAAGATAGACTCACCTTTGACTAAATTGACTCGCAAGGACGTGAAGTTTGTGTGAGTTCAGGAACCGGAGGATGCTTTTGAGGAGTTAAATGCAAGATTAACTCAAGCTCCTGTCTTGACTTTACCCGATGGGGGTGAAGACTTAGTGGTATATTCGGATGCCTCTTACTCAGGACTGGGTTGCGTGTTGATGCAACTTGGAAGGGTAATAGCCTACGCGTCCCGACAACTAAAAACTCACGAAGCCAATTATCCCACCCATGATTTGGAGCTAGCGGATGTGGTCTTATCATTGAAGATTTGGAGGCACTACTTATACGGGATGAAGTGCACCATTTTCTACGACCATAAGAGCTTGAAGTACTTCTTTGAGTAAAAGGATCTCAACATGAGGCAAAGGAGATGCCTGGAACTCATCAAGGATTATGACTGTGAGATCCATTATCATCCGGGTAAGGCCAACGTTGTGGCCGATGCCCTTAGCCGAAAGGAGAGACCCGAGCCGATTCGGGTGAAGGACTATCAGTTGGTTATGACCGCTGATGTGATGAAATAGGTTAAGGAATTCCTGGACGAAGCGCTTAAAGTGGATCGGATAAATCACGAACGAATGAAGGGTCTAGTCGTAGAATTGGGTGAGAGCACTCTCGGTGTTAGAACCCGAAATAGACGGATATGGATCCCTCGTTATTGATACCTACGGGGGCGAATCATGGATGAAACTCATAAGACTCGATACTCGATTCATCCCGATACCATAAAGATGTACCACGACATTAAAAATTACTGGTGGTCGGGAATGAAGCGCGATGTAGTTGGAGTATGTGAGTAAGTGCCTCACTTGTTGGTAAGTCAAGGCAGAGCATCAGAAGGCATACGGGAAAATCCAACCATTAGATATACCTGAGTGGAAGTGGGAGCATATCACCATGAACTTCATTATGAAGTTACCCCGCGCAGCGAGGAGGTACGATACCATTTGGGTGATAGTCGACCGTTTGACAAAGAGTGCTCACTTCCTACCGATTCTCGAGACGTATTCATCTAAGAGACTGATGGATCTGTTCATTAAGGAGATCGTAGCTCGTCATGGTGTACCAGTGTCTATTGTGTCCGATCATGACACCCGGTTTACATCCAACTTTTAGAAAAGATTTCATGATGCGATGGGGACGAGGCTACACATTAGCACGACTTACCATCCTCAAACAGATGGTTAGTCTGAAAGGACAATTCATACGCTTGAGAATATGCTTCGAGCATGCGTGATCGACTTTGGAGGAAGTTGTGATGATCACTTACCATTAGCGGAATTCTTATACAACAACAGTTATCATGCCAGCATTTGCATGCCACCATACGAGATGCAATACGGTAGAAGGTGTAGGACGCTCGTATGTTACATTGGGCAGAAAGAGTTGAGAAGTATCAAGGTGATCGAAGCTACGACAGAAAAGTTAAAAAAGATTAAAGCATTTATGAAGGCAGCCAATGATAGACATAAGTCGTATGCCGATAAGAGGCGTAGGGCGATCAAGTTCAACGTGGGTGATAGAGTCATGTTAAAGGTCTCGCCTTGGAAGGGAATTATTCGATTTAGAAAGTGAGGTAAACTGAGCCCGAGATATATAGGACCTTCCCAAATCATTACACGAGTAAGAGTGGTGGCCTATCGATTAGATCTGCCTGATGAGTTAACTAGAAATTATCCAACATTCCATGTAACTCATTTGAGAAAGTGCTTAGCTGATGAGGATATGACTGTACCACTGGAGGACATTGAAGTGGATGAACGGCTCAATTATGTAGAGCAGCCGGAGGCAATCATTGATCGGAAGGAGAAGAGATTGAGAAATAAGGTGGCCCCACTAGTGCAAGTATAGTGGGAACACCGAAAGAGTCCCGAGTCTACGTGGGAGACTGAGGAAGAAATAAGACAACATTACCCACACTTGTTCGAAGAGTGATAGGTTTCGGGGACGAAACCTCTTTAAGGGGGGTAGACTTGTAAAACCCGAAATTTTGTCAAGTCAAAGAAAAGAAAATAATAAAAGGAGAAATAAAAGTATATTGCAAGAAGGGAAAAAGGAACATAAGTGAAGGGGGTAAAAGTGCAAAAAGGACAAAAATATATTATTATTATGTTTAAAGTGGGCATGACCGCCTACAACCCTGTTACTTCAACTGCTTTCGACATTCTAGAGAGAGAGATAGAGCAGATTTTCATCGGTTCCTAGTGAGAAGAAGAAGAAGTTGATGAAAGGTGAGTTTTTCATACGTTTTGTTCGGTTTCAACCGAGTTTTAGCCTTGTGACCGAGTTTTATACGTTCTTATGTGTATATGTGTTCGGTTGTGTGTGTTTTTGACAAGTTTAGGTGTTAGAACTCTTTGTGCTCATGAATTTGAAGGAGTTATACTCAGAAGTAGAAAGAGGTAAGTTGTAGACCCTGGTTTTATATTTTAAAAGTTTTTGGGGCTGAAAATGCATGTGAAAATATATTACAACCATTATGTATGTTAACCATATGTATTTATGTATAAATTTCTGGGTTTTGTGGTTGTATGCTTGTTTTAGATGTCTAAAATGATAGATTTAAGTTGTGAGTATGTTAGAATGTAGAGTGGGACTGAGAATAATGTAGAAACGTCAAACGGTTGGCCATGCGCCCAAATAGGGTCCATGCGCCTGACATTTGACTTAGAAAACTTAAGTACATCTCATGCACCCAAATAGTATCCATGCGCCCAGAATATTTGCCAAAATATACTAGGTACCAGCTCATGCGCCCAAACAGTACCCCATGTGCCTAAAATTTATGCCCAGACGCCTAAGTGTAGGTCATACGCCTAAATAGTGTCCATGCACCCGAAGTGGCTCTTACGCCTAAGTGTTGATGCACCTAAGCAGGACTCATGCGCCTAAGTAGAGCTCATGCTCCTCCATAGTGCTAATGCGCCCAGACTGTTTTACTTAGAAAATTCCAGGCTCATGCGCCTGAAATGTGTCGTGTGCCTCATTTTGGACTTAGGGTTTTCTAAGGTGTTTTAAGAGGTAGATGGGTGAGATAGGCTTTGTTATGATATGGTGGTCTATGTATGCATGATGATTTGATGAAGGTTATGATGTGTATGTGTGTATGATGTGTTATCTTTTAATGATTTTCAAAACGTATATATTACATTATAATATACGTTATGTATTATGTTATGACATTACATAGTATGATGTATGTACGATTGAACGTAAAGTATTATGTAATGAAGTGAAAGATAACAAAGATGAAAAGTGGAACGTAATGAATGAATGAATGGCTTGCAAGAAAATTGAATGGAGATCATGTTGTCGTTAGCTCAACTGTGTGCGGTTTAGCTAACCCGAAGGATGCACACAGGGTCAATCATTGAGACTGACGGGACCCTTGTGGCATGCCTTAGGTACTGGGTCACGCTTCGTGCACAATGTTTGGGGTATATTTATAGACTTCGACCCAGTATCAGCTTCGTGCACAAAGTTCGGGGTATTGCACATTGGTCCGGATGAAAGTGAAAGATAATGATAAGTACGAAATGAACGAATACGTATGATGATGAAAGATAATAATGAATGTACAAAACGAATGAATGCGTACGAAGAGGAAAGATAATAATGAAAGTATGATTAAATGAGATGAACAATGAATATTATCTGGATGTACGTATGATGTGTGCTCGCATATGAAAATAATGTATTTTATTCAGGAAGTATATTTTCATGTATAAAACACATAAGGTATTTTTAATACTTCTAAAACTAGAACTCACTCAGCAACGCTAACTTTTATGCATTTTCAGTTGGCAGGTAAATTTTGCTGGGGATGGTACTCTGGGAAGTTACTCTGCAGGACAAGACTGGCATTCATTCATGCTTAAGGATATTGTTGTTTTGTCATGCAAATAAACGAAGCTTTTGTAACTTAAATAATGTTGTATTGCTTAACAATAATCTTTATCAATGAAATGAGTGATTTTTGTTAACTAATTATGTTGTAACTTTTTATGAAATGGGTATTGTTATATGTAGTAATGCTATGATTGACCAACTGCGAGGTCTTCGGGTTCAGGGTCTTACATCAAGCCTGGTATATCCCTGTAATTATCATCTGTATATTAAAAAAAGGTTTGGAGGTATGTTTTCTTCTCACCTAGAAGAGGGTTGAACTTCATAGATGGTATCTGTTGAAAGTCAATGGTTTATTAGGCATGATTTCAATTGTGAATTCAGTTTATATGTTCTTATTAGTGAATTTTCTTGAATTCTTTGAAGTCATTCTTATATTTGGGGATGTCTCAACAAAAAATTAATATTCATTTAGTGGTTTGGTTACTAATACAAGAGTGACAACCAACAGATCAGAATGGTTCGAAAGAAAAATCAGGTACCGTTATCAACTTCGGTGTCCAGACAAGTGCGAAACACCTTGCGTGCATGATAGGAAGCATCTTCAATCCATCAAGCTGGCACGTCACGATGAAACCCGAGACCCACAACCACATCACCCGACTATGATAATATGGTATTCATCGATGAGGATCAACAGAAAAGGTTAAATTCTCTACACAAATGGGTTATGATTAACACTAAATTTACAGACGATGATGCCATGAAAGCAATTGGCGTTTTCAGTGATGTTAAAAAATTATTCACCAACATCGGATGGTGCAAGATCAGTGTTGGTTTCATAACACATGTTTATCTCTCAAACTCACTTAATTTCACTCGGTTGATGAAGCAAAATCTCTAACTAAGTTGACAAACAATATAATAAGTTAATAAACACAAGAATGTTTTTTCAAGATACTTGTATATAATACTTCTCAGCTCAGTGTTATAAGACTCTTACAAGCATACTTTGATGACAATGAGAAACTATATATACTACTATCTACATCCGGTTATACATGGATGACCAACTAGAATATACAACTAGAAAAATACTATATTGCTAGAAGTAAAGTATCTAAGATAAAATACTATCCTAGATTAGGTAGTCATCACAGGTCCATGCATTATGTTTTGTCACCAACTAAAAGTGATAACTATACTAATTGATAAAGGTGAACAATGAATTAAAGTATGATCAACTATGTGGGCATGAGAAAGCACCATGCAGTATATAAGAGGTTGCAGCGGATGTCAGACAACCCATACTTATGTCTACTGGTTCATATTTGGTTCTTCCAAAGTTAAATGGTTCCGAAAGAGTAAGTTCTTCCGAGGCTATTCATACTTCGAAAGAATCAACTTCTTCCAAGTCTTCTGCAGGTCTTCATGACTCTCTTCTTTGAAAGACTTTGCCTTGAATCTTCTAAGTTTGAATACTTTGGAAGAAGAACAACTTAGTCTCGGAAGACTTAGCTCTGTCTTCGGAAGTTCTTCATATACTTCGGAAGGAAAACTATTTGGTTTCGAAAGAGGAGCTTTGTCTTCAAACTTAGCTTTGAGGTTTACCTTCGGAAGTTCTTCCTACTTAAGCTTCAGAAGATCTTCAACTTGTTTTCATAAGAGTAGCTTTGTCTTCGGAAGACCTTTTCACATAACTTCAAAATACTACTTAGTGTTCTTTTGATTGCACCAGCCTCATATGATCGAAAGGATGGGAAGTATTGTTTGAATGGGATGATGAGGGTTACAAAAGAATGATCACTGAATTCCGAAAGTTGAATTAAAAGAAGATGTGTAGCACTTTCAGTTGTTTAACAACTCATGCAAGCTAACTGTCAATCAAATTTATGGTATGATTAATGCTCCTACTCGGGATACCTTCGCACCAAACGCAACCATTCATCCCGAGTTCAATGCTAGAGAATTTTGGGCATCCATTACGGGTAAATTGATATACATTGAAACTAATGCTAAGGCATCCCATATCATGCATCCCACATTTCGAGTTGCACATCGGCTTCTTTCCAACGTAATAGATGCTTGGAAAGACACCGAAGGCGTTACCCAACATGAGCTCTGTCTATTATGGTGTATGATCAACCCGCAGCCACAAAAGCAAAACTTTGCCTTTACCTCTTCCATAAGTTAATACACGTTGCACAATCTACGGTTCGGCAGATTTATTGCGGTTCCATCATCACCATTCTCGGGCTTTATACCCTAGTCAATTTGTGTTTACCAATTTCCTTGGAAAGATTAAAAGGTCCGCGATATCTTGACATGGTTCAAATGGAGAAAATGAAATTTTTCAAAATTCATTTTCACACTCAAATTTGGTTGAAAGGAACTCAGAAGCAAAGATACCTCGTTATCTCCGAAGATACTCATCACTTATTGTCCTTAGCTGAATCGGTGAAAGCAACATAATGGCTACTCCAAAGGAATTATCAACAAGGTCAAGGAGACCAAGCCAATGATGTGGATGAAAAATATAACCATGCCCTGGGAACCACATCAACACCTTCCCCCCGGCAGACCATCATGACGAGTACATGGCCCGTTTCACCTCATTTGATACCATGCCAACCGAAGTTCACGAAGACATTCGTCATGTCCAATGGGAACTCCATGATCAGGGGGCCATGCTTCATCTCATGTATGATCACCAGCAAGAGATGGGTTGCGCCATTACTGCATTACACGACATCCATGTTGGACACCTTGCTCGTCCACCACATCAACTACCTCATTTGTGCATGTCTACTGAAAATTAGCATAATAAAATTTCATGCTCATACTTCTTTCACAGGACTAAGATACAAGGGAAGGTTTCAGCTTGGAAAGATTTGTTAGTTATATTTTTAGTCATTAATTATAGTAATTTGAGTATATTTTAGCATATATTTTGCATTACTTTCAAGCATTTTTTGTTTATTTTATATAATAGTAGTTTTGTGGGATAGAAATCTAGTTTTGTATGTTTTGATTGGATTTGTAGGTTCATGAAATTGGAAGAGAAGAAAGAAAAAAAATAGGGGCTTAAAAGAAAATATCATTAAGTTTGGGTTAAAGCCTTATAAAATGTAACACCCCGAATTTTTATTTAAAAGAAGAGGAAAGAAAAGTATCTTGAAAGAAAAGAAAATAGACACAAGTGG
>BJCN01323249.1:0-14889 GCA_018326445.1 Flaveria brownii
GTCACGGTCAAAGTCATCGAAAAAGTCAGACAGACGCGTTCGAGACAAGACTGTGAAGAAGTTATAGACTAATGGATTTTAATGTAATAAATATATTTTGTGTCAACAAAATATATTTAGTATTTTATTAGTCTTTTATTGTTTTATTTGTTAATTTCTAGTTTAAGAGTCTAGGGGGCTAAATGTCATTAAGTATAATTGTCATTAGACTATAAATAGCTAGATTAATTAGCTAGAAGATAAGCTTGCAAGAGCTAGATTTGAGGGTTTTCACTTTATAATATGAGATTCAAATCATCAAAGATTAAACAAGGGTTTTTTATTGTGTTCTTGAGGTGTTCATTATTTGTTCATCTATATTTTGTGTTTGATCCAACAATTTTCACAAATCTCATTGATTCAAGTGTTGTTTGGGACCAACAAGAGGAATAATTACTAACATGTAATAAATGGTAACTTTATAAAATAATAAAAAATATTAAAAATATTTTAATTAGGTATGTTAAGTTTAAAAAGTATTATAATTAATTCATTTTGTTTTTTAACATGTTTGTAAAAAGTATTTCAATTAGTTTTTTCTAATGCTGATATGGAAGGGTGACATGAATTTTAGCTATTTTTTATTTTTTGTAATTAAATATATTAAAAATCCTTACCTCTATATTTTCACCTTCATTTTTATTAACACAAAAAAAAATCCAATGATTACTCGTTTTAATTTTTTAGTTATCTAAATTGGATAAAATATGCATAGGTGACCCAACCAAAAAAATTTTTAAAACTTGGTCACTAATATATGACGTATTCCGTATAGTAAATTAGTTCATAACAACTCTTTGACCTGACATTTAAAAAATTATAAATATTCTGATTAATTTAAATGTATTTGTGCATACATGTAACATACGTATTATCGAGTAATCTATGTTGCTTGTAATTCGGTACGTTTGTGATGCTAGACGGATTTTTTAACAATAAATATACGACACTGTTTCTGAGTATAAGTGTTATCTTAGTCGGGACCATCTATCTGTTTTCCAACAGAGACCACATCTTCAACCCATCATAAGGAAACTCACAACTGATAAAAATCAATGTCTCAACCCTAATATCTACTCATATTTACATGTCTTACGTACTTCACTTTAACCATTTTAGAGTAGAATAAGCTAAGAATTATTGGTGTGATGCTTATGTTTTTACTTTCACACATGTTTTTAACTTGTTATTTTAAGAATATTAACCGTTTTTTACACCAAGAAATCTTCTGATTTCATAAGAAAGTTTTCATAATAGACTAACCCTTTTGAAACCATTAGGGGTCATAAATGCCATTAGATGTTGTCATAATATTTTTTTCCATCGTAGTTAACCTGTACGAACAACCAATGGAAGTGACCTGGTGGTAAAGATTTATACCGTTCATTCGAATGGTGTTAGGTTCGAGCCTTAATTAATCGAGTCTAAGGTAGATTTAGGCCGGAGTAGAGTGAGATTAAATTAAAATCAATTACATTTTATTATAGACTATATAATGAAGCCGTAATGTCTTAAAAGTACTAAACTAAAACACATCATATTTTCAAGAGATTGATGTTTTTATATCCAAAATAATCACACAGTGTTAGGGGGTGTTTGATATGGGCTGACCGGCTAACCCGTGCACAGCCCCACCGCGCACAGCCCCACCGCGCACAGCCCCACCACGCACAGCCCCACCGCACACAGCCCCACCGCGCACAACCCTTCTCCTCCTCGATCTGCCGGCGACACACCCACCTTTGCGACACCCACTGGCAACCGAAACCGACAACCATCTCCCCTCCTCGATCTGCAGGTACGTGTGCTAATTTTCTCTATTTTGGTGCTTGATAATGTTTTGTTAGATGATTAGGTTTTGATGATTGGGTTTTGATGTTGGTTTGATCTATTGTCAGATTTTTAAGTTTTTTTCTGTTTATGTTTCTTCAAATAAATAAATAGAAGCTGATTAATCTGGACATTTGATGTTCATTTGATGTTTCTTCAAACAAAATGCATTGTTGGACATTTGATGTTCATGTGTTTGATTTGTTGAAAAATGTTCCCTTTATCTGCCTTTGTTCACCTTTAATCTGGACATTTGATGTTCATGTGATTGATGTTATGTTTGATGTTCATGGTTTGATCTATATATGTGTATAGAGCAAGTATATGTTGCTTATGTTGTCAAGTATATATGTGTCAAGTACATATGTTGGTTTGATCTATATTGTCAAGTATATGTTGCTTATATTGTTTGGATTATGTGTGATTTATGTTTAATTTGTATTTTGTATGACATTTTGAATTTTAAGGTATTATGTCATTTTTATATATTTGACTATTTTTATTGATTACACAACAGTAATTAAATTCAAACTCGTCAAAACAACGGACAACATGGTTAAATTCAAATTCATTCAACAGACTCAGTCAGATACATAATCAAACAGCCAACTTTCAGTAAGATCTGACCCAGTCAGAACTTCTTACTGGGTCAGCTTCTGACTCAGTCAGATCTTACTCAGTCAGCACAATCAAACAGAAACAAATCAAATCCACTCAAGCTAGCGCAATCACAGAAACATTATTCAAGAACACAAGTTAAGAAATTTAATAATTTAAGCACCCAAATTCATGTGTATTCTTCCATCTGCACATCATGCTTATTTTTACGATACCTTATTACAGTTTGTGAGTGTTGGATATCAGCCCTCAAATATTACACTCAAACTCTCGTATTAATGAAACTGGAAATGCACTCTGTTAAAACTCACCAAAATAAGAACAAGAAAGCTATATATAATTTGAGAAAGAAAAATAACTTGCAACTTTAAAAGTATTAAAGAAATTAAAAGATATGTATTTTATTCATGAAAGCATGAGGCTATATATAGTTTTTACACAAGTGAACGTGGGTTGATTAACAACCACAAAAACAACCATACTTTAGCCTAAAGAAATGGTAACAGAAAGACTTATTCTTCCCAACGAGTCAAACTTACCAACGTTCACCTCCTTAAGAATAGGACAAACTACTACCATTTCTAACTAATAAACTATTAATAAAACATAACAAATAAATTATAAATGTTTTAGTCTTCAAGCACTTCACGTGACCCATGAGACTTTAGCTTATTTCATGCAATTTCAAATAAAAGCTTAATGAATAAAACCAATTAAACCAACAGTGAGCATGCAAATTAACATAGCTCATACAAAGTTAACATTGAATAATTAAACAGAGATACAATCAATAGGTTCATGGAAAATATATATATTTGTTCTCTGCTGAAACCCTCAAACGGAATATACGGAATTCCATTAAAAAACCCAATTAAAAACCGTCTCCGATCATCTCCTTCTTTGAAGCGATTTAGCAAAAAAAACTGGTAATAAAGAATTATAATTGAGAATCTTAAATCTTTCATAGCAAAGTTCTAAGTTAGCAAAAAAACCCTAGTTTTTTATTACCATCGTAGCTTCAATTCAAGAATTAGAGAATGAACTTGGTCGTTGTTCCTGCTCGAATAATTAACATGGGCCGCAGTCATCCTCCCTGGAACACCACCACTACTGTCAAGCGACAATTGAAAGAAAAATACGTCGCAGCCATCTAAACCCAGAAACACCACCATCATTGTCTTGACTTCTCTCTTGACAGCGGAACTTGTATCACCCGCATTAAAAAAACGTACTTTTAGCTACAGTGTTTTCCTCTCACACCATGAACTTGCAATTTAATATATATTAAATTTTCATGTCACCTTATTTTTTCCACATTATAAATCACACCTTTTGTTTTTCGTAATCTTACAAATAACATTGGTAAAATTATATAACGTTAAAAAGAATAACTGAAATGAACAGTACACTATGCCTCTGTGGGAGGTGACGATTGGGTTATTTTTTTGGCTCTGTTGTGTTAGTTTGTTGTTAACGGCTAATTCCACTTTTGCGTGTTTGGTTGAAGTGGTTTTGGGTCTTTTGATTTTAAGCATGAATTCGGGTTCGACACAACCTTTGTTTTCTTTTTTTTCTTTTTTTTTGGGTTTCGGCCTTTGGGCCTAGGTGACATGTGTTTTGTTTTTAATCTCCTTACGTTGACGTGATGTTTGTACATGGGGTTTATGTGTTTTGCTTTTCTCCCGGCTTCATTTTCTGCCTAATTTCAAAACTAAGCTCGGTTCGGTATTCTCTTATCCATTCGCAAATATTGTGATGTCTTTCTTTTTGATTTGTCGGCCTCTGCATGGTAAAAACAACATAATAACCAACAGAAATCCAAACCTTGGATCAACACTAAGGGACAACAAAATAGTCAGCCAACTCCAGTGGGCAAAAACCCACCCTCAACGAGACAAACATCCGAGAAAACCCAACCAACACACCTTAATCTCTGACTTCAAATCTCTCCTGAGTAGCAACTGACCGAGAAGGAAAGAACATAAAATAGAACATACGTGAGCAACACCAGGTGGTGCACACCGAGGGATGCGACAACGGCCGCCTCTGACAAGCGTCGCTCGAACTGTGTCCTCCCTGACTCTCTCCATCTTAAAGGAGCCAAAGCTGAAGGTATTTGCGAATGATTGAATGAGAAAGAAAGCACAAGAATGACTGAAAAATTTGCAGTCGGTTACTTTTAAGAACTTAATGAAAAGTAGCACCCATACATGGTTTAAATACTAGAAAGAAACAATTGAAAGCTAACAAATTGCCTAAAGAAAAGGACAAAACAACTACTGCGACAAACGACTTTAGTCAACAACTCAAACATAAGACTAGGACTTCACATGCATGGAATCAGCTACGTGGACACGTGGATTTGACTCATTCTTCAACACCTCCCCTTGAGGCAAATTCCATGACTCCAAGTTGATGAGGATAGACGAATTTTTCTCGAGTCAATGCCATTGTCAATAAATCTGCCACTTGTTCATCTGTACTGTAATACTCCAGATTAACTTTCCCTTGACTGATCATGTCTCTAATAAAATGCACTTTGAGCTCAATGTGTTTGGATCTACTATGCATCACTGGATTTTTAGAGAGATTGATCGCTGACTTACTATCACAGTAGATAGAGATTGCCTTTTACTGCTTAACTCCAAGATCACCAAGAATTCTTTGTAACCAAATAGACTGACAAGCTGCATCTGAAGCCGATATGTATTCGGCCTCTATGGTTAAGAGAGCAACCGTCTTATGTTTTTTCGAACCCCAAGAAACAGCACCATAACCAAGCATAAATACATTAGCTGAAATACTTTTCTTGTCATCGATGCACCCAGCCCAATCGCTATTCGTATACCCGTGCAATTCCACTTTGTTTCCTTTAGAATACCAAATACCAAAGTTTATTGTTCCAGCTACATACCTTAACACTTTGCGAGCAGCCCCCCAAGTGTGCTTTTGAAGGAGTTTGCATGTACCTTGACAACACACTAACTGCATAAGTAAGATCCGGACGTGTATGTGTCAAATAAATTAGTCCACGGCTCCTGTAGAGAATTGCATCAACCTTGTCTTCACCATCTTCACAATGAAGTTTATCATAAGGATTCATAGGTACAGTGATGCTTTAGCATCTCGCATGCCAAACTTGTTCAACAGGTCGCTGGCATATTTTTCTTGACTGATGAACACACCTTCTTCTGCTCGAGTGACCTTTATTCCAAAAAAAAATTATAGCAGTCCCATATCAGTCATTTCAAAACTTCCATCATCCCACGTTTGAATTCTGTAACAAGCTCAACACTGGAACTAGTACAAACAATGTCATCAACACAAATACGAACGTAAATTATGTCTGTACCAGCCTGCTTCACATAAAGAGTGGGTTCATTGAGGCTTCTATTATACCCATTACTAATAAAATAGCCATCAATTTTAGCATACCAGGTTCGAGGAGCCTGTTTTAGGCCGTACAATGCTTTCTTCAATTTGTAGACTTTATGTTCTTCACCTGGAACCTCATATCCTTTAGGTTGCTCACATAAATTTCCTCTGTCAGGTCCTCATTTAGAAAAGCCGACTTAACATCTAACTGGTGTAACTTCCAGCCGCGGTGAGCTGTAACAGCTATGATAACTCGTATAGTTTCAAAACGAGCTACCAGAGCGGATGTTTCTTCGTAGTCAATGCCTTTCTTCTGTGAATACCCCTTAGCAACTAACCGTGCCTTATGCTTGACAAGGTTACCATCAGATCCCAGCTTGGTCTTGAATAACCACTTAAGACCAACAACGTTTCTGCCTTTGGGAAGAGTTACAAGTTCCCATGTAGAGTTCTTCTCAATCGATGGATGCCAATTCTTCTGCCATGGCAGCCTTCTACTCCTGTTTCAAAATAGCCTCGGTGTAACTGATGGGATCTGAGATAGAAAGAGCAAACTGGCATTTAAAAACATCAGCTTCATCATCGGATAACTCTTCGCCGGACACAAAATCCTTCATCCACGTAGGTTGTTTGGTAGTTCGTTTGGATGTACTTGCTTCATCCGCAACAGAATGTCGTGGGACAGGGTTATTATTTGGCGAAGTTGGTTAAGTTGTAATGTTGGTACAAGTATTTGTATAGGTTGGATTGTTTACGGAAGAATTATTTATTGGAAGTGGAGGGGTATTTTGGGATTATTGTTGGATAAGGATGCATGGGAGGTCACGTGATTAGTACTAGGTGGACCAGGGTTTGTCTCCCCACTTGTGTTGTCTCCATCCACTTGTGAGTTGTCACAATTAACCTGACTTTCAACACTTTCAACGGGGAATGGGTCAATATAGTAGGTATTATATAGGTTCTGTTCTCCATTAAAGTGAGTCTTCCAATCCCATTTTTCTTCCTCCAGAAACTTGACATGCCTCCTGGTCATAAAGGTGTTAGTAGTAGGATTAAATAATCGATAACCAGTACCTTGTGTAGAGTACCCGATGAAAACACACTTCTCTCCTCTGCTATCCAGCTTTCTTCTTCCTTGAGATTGAGTGAGAGCATATGCGACACACCCAAAAATTCGAAGGTGACCCACAGATGGTTTACGACCTGACCATGCCTCCTTTGGGGTTTGATTTTCAACAGCTAACGTTGGTGAGATATTGATGATATTTACTGTTGTAGCCAACGCTTCAGCCCAAAGAAAATTAGGAAGATTACTTTCATGTAACATGCTTCTCGTGAGCCCCATGATTATTCTATTTTTTCTTTCTACCACCTCATTATGTTCCAGGGTATGGGCAATGGTTAATTCACGCTTGATCCCATGTTCATCACAGTATGCATTAAATGCTTGAGAGGTGAATTTGCCTCCCCTATCTGTTCGTAGCACCTTGATGACCTGACCACTTTCTTTTTCCAACATATTCCTGAACAGCTTAAACCTTTCGTAAGCATCATATTTTTTTGATAAAAAATAAACCCAACACATTCAGGTTAAATCATCAATGAGTAAAAGGTAATATAGACTGTGACCCAAGCTTGAAACTTGCATTGGCCCACACAAGTCTGCATGGACCAGTTCAAGTTTCTTTGTTGCTCTCCAGGAATGAGACAAGAATGGGTTTTTTTATTGCTTTCCCATAATACACCCCTCACATTATGATGTGGGTTTGATATCGGGTAAACCCCTGACCATGTTCTTGTTATGTAAAGACTTCAAACTATTAAAGTTGAGATGGCAGTACCTAAAGTGCCAGAGTCTCATGGGTGTAAGCTTGGTATGACGGTCTTCATGGATCTCTGCCTTTGTAACATCCAAGAGGACCATGTGGTTACTTGCAATTGGGATTTGCACAAGGATGGAACCCTTCAATGTAATTACACACTCATCATTTCTAAAATCCAGATTATACCCCTTCTTCATTAGTTGCCCAACACTTAGCAGATTATACTCCAGGTTTGGAGCATAATACACATCTGCAAGTAGCTTATAGCCTCCTTTCCCGGTGTCGGCCTTCACGGTTCCTTTTCCTTCAATGCTCAACTTCTTTTTATCTTCGAGTTGCACCGTTAACTTAAATGTTTCATTGAGTTTCGTGAAGCTTGAATTTGAACCTGTCATATGATTACTACAACCAGAATCAATAAACCACAGATTGTTTTTGTACTCACTAGTTGAAGTCTTAGTCATCAGCGCTGCAGCCACCATGAACAAGTGTTGTTCTTCCGGTGCTTCATTATCTTCTTGTTCATCTGCTGCAACATTTGCTTGCTGATCTTCGTTGTACCAGCAATCTTTCTTCACATGCCCATACCTGTTACAGATATAACGTTGAGGTATTTTGTTCTTGTCACCTAATCGACCATGTCCACGTCCCCGGGATGAGTTCCGACCTCGTCCTCTTGATCCAGCATTGTTCGAACATGACACATTATTATCATGAAACACCTGCAGGCCTGCTCTTCATTCTTAATCGACTTCTCACCTGATCGACTATGGATGCGCTCTTCCTGTGATTGTAGAGAACCCATCAGTTTGATTGGCGAAAGTTTTGCCAGATCCAGTGAGACTTCATGTCACACCCCAACCTTAACGGCGAAAACGTCGAGATGTGAGGGTTAAGATTGTTCATGCCACACAACACTAATTTAAAATAACAATATTATTAAAGCTCAATATTCAAGACATACATTTAAGAAATAAAACATGTTCCAAAACATAGGAATTTCAAAGTCAAATGATAACAAATGTATTTTTATTTTAATCTAGGTTCAGTCCTAGATGTAACAATGTCTTCATAGCAAGCTAAGCATTATTATTTCCTGAAACATGTTAAAAATAAAAGATCAACATAATGTTGGTGAGTTTTCCATAGTTTTCATGTGGAATTAATCACACCATTAGTTTCTAAATGACACCATTAGTTTCTAAATGATTAAACGAACGGATATACCTGTTTAATTGCATCAATAATGTGATTTAAGTCTAAAAACGGTTTTGATTTTTATGTGGCTTCAGTTTTGAGTTCGAGGCCGATAAAAAAACCCGGTTAAAAGTCAATTAATATGCTTATTCTTGCTGTAAATGAATTCCCAAATCAATTAGGAATGTTTTGGCTTAAAACCGACACATAAAAGGGGTGTTGGGGGTTGGCCGGAGCCGGCCGGAAGGGTGGCCAGAGGTATGGCCGGAAATACGGGAGAAAGAAGGGGGTGGGGTTGCTTTTAAAAATTTACAACTTTAGTCTCTGTGGTTTAGGATTTGTTTAATTGCTTCTAAAACTTAAGTTTTAGTTTTAATTAAATTACAGTTTGGTCCCTAGGGTTTTAAGGTGTTATTATTTTATGTAAAAACTAATTAATTACAAGTTTTAAGATAATGAAACTTATTTATTTCAAAGATTAACACTCATTATGATTATTGCTATTATTGTTATTATTATTATTATTGTTATCATTATTATTATTATTATTATTATTATTATTATTATTATTATTATTATTATTATTATAGTTATTATTATTGTTAATATTAATTATCCAACATTTAATTACATCAAGATTTTACAAACGAGTCCTCGTAATTGCATTAATTACAAAACAACCCTTACAAGAGATAACGTCATTTAACGAACGTTTAACAAAAGTACGAAATGTTACACTTCGATTGATGGAACCACGTAATCAAACTTTGGGGCGAGACTTCGTAAGATCTTTTCAACAATGATCTTATCTTCTACGGTTTCTCCATAGGCTCGTTTCTGGCTAACGATAGCCATCACACGAGAGAAATAGTCCCCAACAAGTTCGTCATCTTTCATAGAGAGATTTTCGAACTCTCTGCGTAAACCTTGCAGTTTCATAGATTTTACTTGAGTATCACCTTGATACTCCATTTGTAAGATCGTCCAGCTTTCTTTCACCGATTCCGCAGCAGCAATTCGAGAAAACAAGGTGTCGTGAACTCCTTGTTGAGTCATAGCCATAGCATAAGCATCTTTCCTTTTTGCCGTCCTTAGCTTACTCTGATCGGCTTGAGTTTCATCCACCCCCGACTCGACTAATTCGCACAAGTCTCGAGACTTCAGAATCGTTTTCATGCGAATACTCCAATGTTCATAGCCATCTCCCTTAAACATGGGAATGGGGGTTGGAGCAATGGGAGGAGGAGTAGTTTGTTCAGCCATTGAAACGAAAACTGAGAAATGGTGAGTGCGAGCAAGAGAGCTTTTCAGGCTCTTATACCACTGAAGGTATTTGCGAATGATTGAATGAGAAAGAAAGCACAAGAATGACTGAAAAATTTGCAGTAGATTACTTTTAAGAACTTAATGAAAAGTAGCACCCGCACATGGTTTAAATACTAGAAAGAAACAACTGAAAGCTAACAAATTGCCTAAAGAAAAGGACAAAACAACTACTACCACAAACGGCTTTATTCAACAACTCAAACGTAAGACTAGGACTTCACATGCATGGGATCAGCTAGTGGACATGTGGATTTGACTCATTCTTCAACACCTCCCCTTGAGGCAAATTCCATGACTCCAAGTTGATGACGAAGATAAACGAATTTTTCTCGAGAAAGCACCCCTTGCTGGTAACAGGGGTTGCATGGCCACCGTAACAAGCCGAATCCTTGTCTGGATCATTAGAAAGACCATTAAAACCTCAGTTTATCTATAACTTTCTCTCAAAAATACCTCTCTCTCTCTCTCTCTCTCTAAAGCGCCACCGTGGGAGTTTTCGGTCAACGGCCGATCCCGGCAACACACGAAGCAGCCTCACCGGTGGTCGTGCCACCATTAAGCATAGCCGGTCGTTGCGACTGATAGGAAAGACCACCTCCTCAGTCTCTCCTAACTTTCTCTCAAAATAAAGATCAAGTGATTCTCAATATATGTAAAAGGAAGGGTGGTGCTGAAGGGGGTAAAATACAAACCCTCAAAACCTATGGTTTAATCACCAAAAAGGTTGGGTCAAATATAATTTTTCAAAACCGATGTGATACAATCACCAAAAGGGTAAAAGCAATTGCCGATTAGCAGTTCTTTATTAATATATAGGAGAATGAAGTTAAGTTTGTAAATTTTAATGTAATGTTCTTTGAATATACAATAATATTTTTGTTATGATATTATAGACTCGTTTATTTGACTATTGTAGCAAATTTAACTACAGTATATAACAAAATATCAAACTTTCTAGTGACAAAATTAAATAAACTATGAAACATAATTATTTGAAAAGGTGGAAAATATTTACAATGTCATATTATAAGACTTGACCCCTCCTACTAATGTCATGGCTTGGATAACTGCATTGAACAGATGGTCTGGATATGAGTCTATGTGACCAACTCCACCTTCTGATTGCATATCACTCAAAACCCTTCCCACAATCTGTACAAAACAAAAGTAATCCATCAGTCTAACCAAACAAATATATAAAATTGCAAAAATACTCTTTACATGAAGTGTGAGCTGTAATATATATAAACCTATGCTGTATATTTCTATGGTTATTTAGCATTAATATATCAAGCATTAACAGAGACTAACTGGTCACTTTTGTTTGAAGAAAAACTACTGACCTTGCGGGCATAACCACCATAAGCAATTCCACCAATCAAAGCATCTGGATTAGACGTCGTTGAACATTCTGAGGTTTCTATCAGGCGAAAAAGCTAAGATTAATTAGCAGGACCGGAAACATGAATTACAACATTAAATTGGCGCAACTTATACACGCAAGTCACTGGGCCTTATATCTGCATGATCAACGTTTCAACTTCTAAACCTAAGGATAAAGTCCCTAAACTTCATAATTAACATAACAAGGTACATGATTGCTTTGATTAAATTAATTAACTTCAAAAAGTAAGGTCCATTTTTGCATGATTAAGTTCCTAAAGACATTTCCTCAAGTTTCCATATTTAGTGATAGTCTCTAGGTTTGGTGAAATATCTTAAATATTCGTCAACAAAAGTCGAAGTCCTTATAACGATTCTTTTCAAAGATAGGGGTAAATATAACTTTACTAATGCGATTAAAATAAAAACTCCCGTGTGACAAAACAAGGGCATGATTTTTTAGAGAGTAAAATTATACCAAAAGTCAATGGCATCTGAAAAAGGTTCACTTTTCTTAAGCCGTCCACTGTGTGAGCATTAGTGCCACCCGCGAGTTGAAGAAAGCCTGCATCATGGTAACCAATATTCATAAGTACTAACATAAAAGAAATGAGACGTCATCACACATGCATTGAGCACCTGGAGCTACCAACTTTAGCTGCAGTTGTGCTGTAAATCTAATGGGCTAATGACCACCATTTAACATAAAAACAAGTCTCAAGGTACACTAACCTGGAGGTTTCTCATTATCAAAAGCCAATCGATGGGCAAAAGCAATTGATTCTCGAGTTGCACCTCGTCCGATATCTCCACTCATTGGTCGACCATCTAACTATAAATTTCATGCATTATCAACTTCATGCATTAGTAGACGTACATGATAATCCAAATGCATCTTCATATTATGGGTGTTTGAACCATAATTCATTCCCATTTGTGACCCCAAGTATTATCATATTGTAGACAATGCACCAAAACATGTGTTAGTGGTGTACATAATAACTTTGGTGGTGCGCAGATTACCTTCCTCTACAAACGAGAATTTACATACTGCTAGAGAATGAAGATTTGGACTCTTAATAGGTACTTGATGCATTAAAAAATGTATCAGAAAATACGAAAAAAAAGACCAATTATGCATAAAGTACAACACAATATGATGGATTGATGAGAAGTCAAGAATTTGCACCATAAATAAAAGGTATGTCAATATTGTACATACCTGCCATAAATTTAAGCAACAAAGATTGTATTCTAGAATAGAGTACAATTTGTTCATCATGGAGACAGTTGAATCTCCAACATAGGGTAAACTAACCTGCATTTATGACAAAAAGTATTTCCTAAATTACAGCTAACCTCTTTTAATGCGAAAAGCAATACAATTAGCATTTTAAGTCAAATCAATACTTGTTCAAACACAATATTGACTGTGACTGTGTTATAGAACTTAAAGAACAAACTATACTAGTAGAATTGTTATATAGTCTAATGAACTATCATCATCTTATTGAAATCAAAACAATACCTGCTAATATTTTGAACAGTGTTTTAGAAATTTGCCTAAGATCAAGCATTTCAGTTATTACTTGGTCAAGCATTTTAGTTAATACTTGGTCAAGCATCTGACAAAGTCATACTAAGCATGTCACATAACAAATTAACAATAGCAAGAATTGAGTCTACATGCATGTAAAATAAATGACTAAAATACCCTAAAATTGTTGGGAGAAGGGCTACTAGTTTTGGAAGCTAAAAATTAGGATAGTCCTACTTGTAGCAATTTGCCATCATGCATATAATAAAATATCAAGAATACTCTTCCCATTACAAGCTGCCAACCTTTAAGTTAAACAAAGTCTTAGAGACCAAAAAGAAGATCATAAAGATATTCGTAACATTGGCTTGGGCCGGCCGTGTGGACAATTAGGTATTTAGATCAAATAGTGAATAAAGGAAATGCTGCAGTTGACCTAGACATACGACATCCCAATGTGGAGAGCTCTTACTTGCGTGATGAAAAGGATATTGATATATAGCGTATCTACACTTACTGCGACAAGCCTTATATGATTGACTGAATCTCCCAAACCATACCAAAGCTCTTTGAATGAACCAGTCTGCCTGCGGATGTTGTTAACACAAGATAATTTTCCTTAGATTTATTCTAGAAAGTAGGCTTCATTTTCTATAATGTCAACAGCATAAATCATACAGACAAAAAGAAAAAACCATCAGTCTATGAAATTGAATTAAAAAAAGTACCTTCCATTTGTATGAATCTCAAGAGCATCAACATCATCTCTCTCAAGAAGTTTAGATGTTGCAGCCGCATCTCTTACATATGAAATTGCTTCTGTGTGATGGAAACGTTTAGCGGTATAATCATGACAAAACCCCACACATACGTGGATATAAATTAAAAAAAGAAGAAAAGAAACGAAAAAAAAGCTCTTAACTTATTTTATCATATGGACAAACTGGAAAACAACGTCCACAGCCATAGCAACACTCTGTGGTTATTCCTGGCCTCATATCAGATTCAGCATTGAACATGTTAAAACTTAATTAACAAACTTATTGCATATATGAGAGAAACATATTGAAGGATGTGATCTTAGGCTGTAATATTGCTAAGAATTGAAATTTTGTGGCTCATACACGCCAATTGAGATTGATAATTTAGACATTTTCATACAAGAGACGGAATTTGATGGATGAATGTTTAACAAACTTATTGCAAAATAGAAAACAGAATTCTAGTTGAAGAAGGAAAGGACCTTCCTTGGATATTGCATTAGCAGGACAAGTAATTTCACATGGTCTTGAGCAGTCCATAGGACAATCATCTGGATCAAATTCTGTTAAACTAATAGGAAGTTAGTGCCAAAATTCCCATCAACAGCCTTACAATCCTAAATGGCAAAGTTGTATATTGTGGTTTATAACATATATACTGACTGATTCTTGCTTTTCATGAATATATTATAAAATTGTAATTGATGAAATATGAAGTTTCTTTATTAATAACTCTGAAAGTAGAAGTTAAATCCTCTTTTGCAAATTTTAATTTTTCGTGCCACGTGAAGATTAAAGCATGAAAAGATAAAATGAAAGGGGTAACATATAAAGGATATAAGACCACAATGAGTAGACCACAACAAACATAAAAAATAAGGGAATTGATTATGACCGGCTTTTCGGAAGTGAAGATCCTCATCATCATTGACGCTGATCATAACCCAAGGCCTTCTAATAGGAAAGATAGCTCTTGCTACATTGATTCCTTCATTCACCG
>BJCN01323249.1:14909-26580 GCA_018326445.1 Flaveria brownii
TTATTCCCTTCTTTCCCCCCATCCCCCCCCGCCACATCAGCGGCACAATCAATACAATCAACTATAATATAGACAATAGTGCAATAGCAATCAATACAATTTTTATTTACTCACGTACTTCAATGCACAAATAGTTAGTTGCAAAATTCATTTCAGTTTTCAATGTAAGAATTGTAAAACTTGACCAAATAATCAGAGATATTGTTTCAATATAATGAAATAATATAAATTTAATGATAAATATGGTTTTACCTCCAGCTAGAGTGTAAACAAGAGAAAGATTCCTAATATCAACCACATCCTGGAATAAAAATGCAACAATTAGTTAAACTAGAACAAAAATTTACCTCCAAGATAAAAAATCAAAGATACTTTCAACAATTGCTGGCAAATGCAACCATTTTCAAATTCAAAACCCACATGATCTAGAACTCATACAGTAAAATGGATTCGTTGTCCCTAATGCAGCCTCCATTCCGAAGTTAGTCAGAATTAAGACTACTGTGGCAAAGTTCTGGGGACTGGGGAGCAAACATTATGCTAGGAAGTTTGAACGTTTGTAGTTGTTATAGGGCTCTTAAGCTTTCAAAAGGGCATTTTAGTTGCAATAATGAGTTCTCAAGGTCCAATACTTTTTGGGTTTTGTTTTATCTACAATGGTTTTTATGAAAGCTAAAGCTTGGTGTAATGGTTGCTGCAAAAAGATAAGAAAAACGGAAGCATCATATACAAAATCTGATTAATGATCACAACAAGCAATTATATAAACATTGAAACAGAATCCCAATTGCTATCTAACTCCTATTCTATCCTAATCTTAGTTTATCTCAAATTGATAAAATCATAAATGCATAAGTTATAATTATCTAGGAAAAGAAAAAGATCATGAACAGACATCTAAAGTAGAAAATATATATTTAAGGTAACAAGCTAGTCTAATCAAAGGAAAAGATTAAACTTGAACTAGAGTTATTAGCAATTGGCTTTTTGTGCAGATTAACATGACGTTATCGTCAAACCCTAACTAATCCAAAGTACAATTAGGATCTTTAAACAAAAATGTTACATTTAATGAATAACAGTAATGAATAAGTTGAAACTTAGGTTGAAAATACATTACTTCGAAGCTTGCACCACAAATCAGCTTAACCCAATTGCCTTTGTGGAGAGAATTTTGTGGGAAAGTAGCGACCGAAGGAACGTTACTTCTTATAACCAAATCCTTAACTTTCTCAAGGGATTTGTTCATACTACCATTCAATTTACCTGGAGATATTCATATTCAAAAGCGTCTGTATGATATACATATATACATACATGCATATAAATATACGTATAGAGAGTTATTACAGTGGAGATGAGTGTTGAGAGCTTCGGCATGACAAGAGAATTTGAGAGCCATTGAAGAACAGAGAGCAGTGGATATCTTCATCTCATCTTCGTCTTCGTATTGAATAATAAACATTTAAAATAGCCTTATAGGAATTGTAAAGATTAAAAATTATAAAATAAGAGTAAAATTCGATTATACCGGATAAAATTTTACAAATTTTCTTTTTAAGTTTAAGACCATCAATTTTAGATTAAATATTTGTTAAAAACATCAATTTCAGTTTAAATATTTCATTATCTGTTTTAAATTTCAATCCAAAAATTATATATTTTCAGACTAAAATTTAAACAGTCAATAAAATATTTACACTGTGAATGTTCATAAATGGTGCAGCTCATTCAAATCAAACGAACCGAATACATGTTGGCCGGATTAAAGTATATTCAAATCGTATAAACCAAACCATGTAAACCGTAAACATTTGGCTGGTTCGTGGTATACAACGTGAAATCATTCGTGTAAACTGGCCGCTCTAGTGTCATAGGGTTGTTTATTGTTGTTATTATGAAATATACACACACAATTTTATATACATACATTTATACATGTGTATACGTTTAAGTAACTATAAAATTTAGCTTCTAATAGCTCAAATTCAAATGGCTAGATGACCGAGTTTTTTCCCAAATTAGTGTAGTTAAAAACTTTATTTACCAAAATGGTGTACTTTGAAAAATATTTATCAAAATAGAGTATTTTTGAAACTCTATTATTACTCACCCCTACTTTCATTAACTACTTAAAAAACCTTTAATCTATTTAAGGATAATATCTTTAAATTTTTGGAAATGTTTTTCAAACCTTTTTTATACTTTTCTAGATTTTTTTTTAATTTTTTCAAAAATGCTGAACAATTTTTTTAAATGTTTAGTCCTTGAATTAAAATGATATGTTTTTTTACTTTCTTTTAACTTCTATAAAATTGAAACAGTATCCGCTTTTTAAAATAATTAGAATTTATTTATAAAGTTAAAGTAATATTCCAAAAATAATTATATCCATTTAAAAAACCTCCTATAAAATATCACGACAATTTTTTTAACTTTTTCTAAAACCTTTTTTTCTCTAATTTTTGTAAACTTTTTCTTTATTAGTTTATTTTTCCCCTTAGTTGGACAAATAGTCTGTAACATTTTTAAATAAAAAAATATCTAAAACAAGTTACTGAAATAAAGAACATATCTATCTAAAAACTTGTAAATGAATAAAAATCATTTTAATTTCAAAAGGATAAAAGAAATAAAAAATATTTATGTTTTAGTATCATGATTAAATATTTTTTTAAAATATTCCTACAATATTGTTTAAATATTATAAGAATGTGTTTTAGAGCGTTACAAATTGTTTTAGATATGTTATTTATTTAAAAATGTTACATACAGTAATAAAAACATATAAATTTAATACAAGGACTAAACATTAAAAAATTCATTCTTGTAAAGCATTTTTGAAAAAACTTTAAAAAAATATTTCTACAAAAGTATAAAAAAAGGTTCAAAAACCATTTCAAAAAATTTAAGGGTATTATCCTTAAATAGTTTAGAAAAAAAAATTAAGAAAGGTGTTTTAAGTAGCCAATGAAAGTAGCAGTGAGAAATAATAGAGTTTCAAAACTACTCCATTTTGATAAATATTCAAAGTACACCATTTTGATAAATAAAAAATTTAACTACACTAATTTCGGAAAAAACCACACGTAGCTTAAAATATGCTACCGTTTTTTATCATTACGTTAACATCAAGATTTTTTAAATTTTGAACGGCTCAAATTTAAGATTTTTTAGCAATGCAAATTTATGATGATAAAGCCCATACTATTCAACTTTATATAAATATATCACTTTTAATAGTAAAATAAAACTACCATCGTTAATAGTAGACGGACGAAAGTCACATTTTTTTTGGAAAGAATATTTCATTAAAAAACAACCACGAGCGACCTCAAAACAAGGACCCCGAGCCACAAACCAAAATTACACGCCATTTAACGGATATTTACGCCAATCACTCCAAACTATACTATCCAATTTAGATCTATGCTTAAACCAAAAATACGACGTCATTTTAATGCTCTCCACCACTTCAATCGCCCGACGTCGCTTGTTATTGAAAATATGATCATTCCGCTCCATCCAAATCGACCACATAGTACAAAAAACAATGCCACGGATGATGTGCTTGCCTTTTTTAGTGAGTGGTTGGGAACTATTAATCTTCATTAGATCGGCAACATCAAAGATGATTAATGGGTTTAATCGACACCAAGCCTCCACCCGGTACCACACTTTGGCACTAAAGAAGCACCCTGTGAATAAGTGTGTCCTCGTTTCGACGTCCGTGTTACACAGATCGCATAAATTGCTTTGAAGGACGACCCCCCGTTTATGCAATTCATATTTTGTAGGCAACCGGTTTATAATAGACCTCCAAACCATAATCTTAACTTTCAACGGAACCCAAACCTTCCAACGCATTTTGACGTGGCTGATATTTGCCGGCTCCGCAGCCAGCAGACTCTTGGCACTAGAGACCGAAAAAATCCCAGACGAACAAGCCTTCCATCTCCATTTGTCTTGACCACTTTTCCAATCAAAATTATAAACTTTGTCGATTAAATCAAACAACTCGGCCACTTCAGCATCTGAAGAAGGGGCTGAACTCCACTACCAAGACATGTTTTTAATACCATTAATAACCTTCAATCTCTCAGAAACCATCACCCACTTGTATTGCTCAAGTCTATATAAATTAGGATAAAATAGCCGAAGGGGACCTACACAGAGCCATGAGTCAACCCATAACCTAACCGAAGAACCATCACCCACAATACCTTCAAAAAGACTATCAAGATTAATACCGTTCCCTATCTCTTTTCCATAAATCTTAGTAATTTGTTTCCAACATCCACTAGCGGCAACGGTACAAGGAAGAGAAAACCACGATCTACCACGGCCATGACACCCAATAATCACATTCTTCCATAAACAATTCCTTCCCGATTTAAAACGCCACGCCCATTTAAGGAGGAGCGCGTCGTTAACAACCTCCATTTTGGATAAACCAAGACCACCCATATTCTTAGAGGTAGTTATGACATCCCAAGCCACCCAATTGATTTTTTTATCCGTACTACAACCCGCCCAAATAAAACGGCGCATAATCGCCTCGATGCTCTCTAATACCGCCTTTGGAGCTTTATAGAGAGATAGATAATAGATGGGCAAGTTCTCTAAAACGGACTTAATGAGAACCAAACGACCACCCATGGATAGGTGTTTAACTTGCCAACTAGCCAACCTATTATTAATGGTATCAATCACCAAACTCCAATTATTGATTCTTGTCTTTTTTGTTCCAACTTTAATACCCAAATAGACAAAAGGCAACACACCTTTTCTACAACCGAGAACATCCAACATACTCTCCACTTCTCCATCTTCCGTGCCAATACCATATAAATTATACTTTTGAATATTGATACAGAGCCCCGAGCATAGATAAAAGATTCTAAGAAGACGCGCCGTGTTTTGAATATTCTCTATAGACCATTCACCAATAATTAATGCGTCGTCCGCAAAGAAAAGATGGTTAAAACCCACATTGTCATCCGAAAGAATAATGCCTTTAATAACTCCCATGTTAGATGCTTTCTTCAACATCCAAGAAAGGCATTCCATAACAATAAGAAATAAAAATGGAGAAATCGGGTCTCCTTGACGAAACCCTTTTTCACTCTTAAATTGAAAAGTCGGGGAGCCATTGACGAGCACCGAAGCAAAAGCCGACTCAAGAATTCCTTTAATCCATTTGCACCATAAATCAGGGAACCCTATCTGAGAAAGTAAAGACAATAAAAATCGCCAATTTACATTGTCGCAAGCCTTCTCAAAATCAGTCTTTAGTATAAAAGCCTTTTTCTTCTTTCTTTTTAAGCTCTCCAAAACTTCATTAATCACCAGCGGGCCATCCAAAATAAAGCGATCAGAAAGAAAAGCAGATTGATTCTCTGAAATTAATTTACCCATCACCTTCTTGAGACGATTAGCAAGGATTTTAGACACAACCTTACTAATAGCCCCAATCAGAGTAATGGGCAGAGTAATGGGCTTGTAGTCTTTAAGACCCATAGGCGACTTCACTTTAGGAATCAAAGAAATGAAGGCCGAACCGCATCCCGGGTTTATAGAACCTGTAGCATGAAAATAAGATAAAATACGGTGAAAGTCTCCTGCAAAAGCATCCCAAAAATGTTTAAAAAAACCAAAATTGAAACCATCGGGACCAGGGGCCTTATTAGAACCACAACCAAAAACTACTTCTTTAATCTCTTGCAAAGAAAAAGTGGCAGTCAACATGTTCCCATCTTGATTGCTTAGACGGCAGATGTCGTCGCACACTATAGAAGACCGAACCATAATATGCTCTTTAAAATGATCCCGAAAAAATTTTAATACCTCCTTCTTCACTAAAGCCGGCTTGGAAATCCATTCTCCTATAATCTCCAACCCATGTATCGTATTTCTAGCTTTACGACCATTCACCACACTATGGAAAAAACTTGTGTTCTCATCCCCCAGAGTTGCCCACTTTAGATTTTTTTCTCATGTCACGATTTTTAAAGTGCTCAATCTCTTGCATACTTTTTTTGCATTCAGTCCACACCCATAATTCTGCCTCATCCAACTCTTTCTCCTCCATAAGTCTTTCCATGTCCTCTTTTTCTTCGACCAAACGACATTCTTCTTCTTTTTCTATATTTCTGTAGTCCGTAACCCACTTCTTTAATTTTACTCGAAGATGTTCTAGTTTTTTAATAAGATTCACATCTGGCGCCTCCACGTTAGACCATTCAACTAATACGGATTTAATGAAATCTTCACAACCTGGTCTATCCAGCCAAGAGTCAAACCACCTAAACGGTTTTGGACCAAAGTTGGTATCAACCAAAGTTAAACTTAAAGGAGCATGATCAGAAAGTTCTCTTTTAAGTGCTCTCATACAAGCAGATGGCCATTTGTTGAAAATACCATCACAAACAAAAATCCTGTCAATTCTACTCATCTTGCACGCACCTTGTCTATTGACCAAATAAGTATATTTCATACCTTTTAAACTATATTCACGAAGGCCTGTGTTTTCTAGAAAATCATTAAAATCTCTAGCACAGACGGGATCAAAATATGAATTTTTTCTTTCATTCTCATCCCTAACCGCATTAAAGTCCCCAAGAACAATCCACCAGCCTTGACCTGTTTGAACAACTTGAGTAATTTTACCCCAAAGATCTCATTTCCTTCTATTATTTTGTGGAGCACAAACGTTCACTATATTAAGCCGAGTCAAACAATCTTTAGTAAAACCAGAAATCAACAAAAAATTATCATCTTTAATCACCATATCCTTCATGAAAGACTTCGGGTCCCATATGCTTAATAAACCCCCCGAATTCCCAAGAGAATCGACCTTCTCAAACTCACAACCCTGACCACCCCATAATCTGGAAATGGCACTGGAGTCTATGTTGTTAGACATAGTCTCCTGTATCCCAATAAAAGAAACACCTAAATCGGCTTTTAAGGTTTTAACCTAACCAGCTTTACTACCACCTCCCAAACCCCTAACACTAATGGTCAAACAATTCATTTATTACCTGTTTGTACCCCTTCTTCGACAATCGACTTCATGATAAGCGTCTCTTTACTGTGACATTTGTCACTTCAAGGTCCGTCATTTAACATGAAACTTCGTTAACTATCCTTAGAGTATTCATTTTTCACCTTCATAGATTGTTCGTGAGGACATCATGTTAGATTTGTTTTCCGTTTCAGTGGTGCTATCAATACTTACAACCATATCATCCAAAATGCTTACGAATATCACAACTGACACCACTAATTATATTATGTTATATATGATATAAACAACTGACACCACTAATTATGTCGTTTTCAACCGAAACGAGTTTAGGGGCTCGGGGGCTAAGTGCAGGGACCAAATGTGATAACTTGCAAACTAGGCTGGGTATAAATACCCTCTTCCCAGCCATTTTTCACCATCATCTTCATCTCCATCGCTCTTCCTTTCTTCTCCATTTTCTCTCTCGAATTAGCACCAAAATCGGGCACGTTTGTTGCGTTTTCTCCGCCTAAACTTGGTTATCATCGTGAATACCCACTCCTAGCAGGTAGATAAACTTGTTTGACCCGTTTCTTGCTCGATTTAACTTCTGCGTTTTCTAGGGTTTTGGGTGCTCGGGTTCATCCAAGCACATGAGGTCGTGTGGGCTTGTGTGTTGCGTTCCAGTGTGTGTTTCTTACTTAGATATGTTAGGATATGGATTCTGGAAGTTCTTGGAGTGTAAAACGAGTGCTCGAAGTAGCTGGATGTTGCTCTGCACTTCAGCAGTCGCGAACTTACTGTTCAGGCGACTGGGTCTGTCATACGACTGAGTCATGCGACTGGGTGAGTCGTGCGACTGAGTCCATGCGTCTGAGTCTATCGCGCGAACTGAGTGGTGCAACTGGGGTGAGTCGTGCGACTGAGTCCGTGCGTATGGGTGAGTGCGATTGAGTCCATGCGGGTGATTGTGTACGACTGTGTGTGTCGCACGACTGAAGATCCATTCGTACGAATGAAGACTCAATCGTACGAATGAAGCTGATTCGTACGATTGAGGGTTGAATCGTGCGAATGGAAGGCTGGGTCGTGCAAGTGGGTGTTGTGTGGAACGACTGAGTGCTTAGTCGCACGAATGGCAGTTCAGTCGTGCGAATGAAGCTGATTCGCATGACTGAAAGTTAATTTGTGTGAATGGAGTGTCCAGTCATGCGTCTGGTCTTGTCGTGCGAATGGAATCATGATGTGTGAAGTTTTCCTGTGTGTTGTGTGTGTTGCGTGCAAGTGTTACCCACGACCGAACCGAAACTGCCCGAACCTATTGAACATCACCTTATGCTTATTGCTCATTATTAATGCTTGTCAGTAACTGTCAATAGGTGTTGACTGTTCATAGCATTCTACTGTTGGGAATATTTCATCGTGCTTATCATCTATTCAGTGAGTTTCGTGGCCCCTTTTTACGCCTATATAACTTTTAAACATTTTCAAATTTGGGGGAAAAGAATGCTCGCTTAATTAACTCGATTTCAAGCATCTTCCCTCGTGGAAGATTGCTACTACTTGATGAGTATCTTTTCTTGCTTAACATGTTGATTGATGCTAAGGATAAACGGATGTCACGTAACTGGTTTAGGCATCGTCCTAGGTGTATCGCGGATGTGGTGGGAACGCTGCGGGGAACCCTATATATAAGCATCCCTGGTATACTGAGAACGTGCTTAAACTGGGTTACGTGATGATCCTGATTGACTGAGGCATGGATTGTTGGAACTTGACTCTTTGTTATGTTACCCCTTGTATGTTACTTGATGGTTTTACATTACTATGTGCTTTTACTTAATTCTATGTGTTGTGTGATGTTACTTGTGAACGCTATTGACCTTGGATGTGCTCGGCGGTGTGGTTCTTCTTTGTGGGTTTACTTCGTGGTTCTTCTTTGCCGAGCTTCCGTTACAACCATTAGTTCTAGTAATGGGACCTAAGGATTGGTTTGGTTGTAACCTATACGTATGCGCTTTGTGGATCTTGCTACGTCATTACCCTCCAATACAACCATTAGTTCCAGTAATGGGACCTAAGGATTGGTTTGGTTGTAAACTAAATGTATGCGCTTTATGGATCTTGCTACATCATTGCCCTTAAATACAACCATTAGTTCCAGTAATGGGACCTAAAGATTGGTTTGGTTGTAACCTATTCGTATGCGCTTTGTGGATCTTGCTACGTCATATAAACTAAACGTATGCGCTATGTGGACCTTTCTACGTCATTTTAAACTTGTTAAACAATGGAAAATCTTTCAATACAACCATTAGTTCCGGTAATGGGACCTAAGGATTGGTTTGGCTGTAACTAAACGTATGCGCTTCGTGGATCATGCTACGTTATTTTCAACTATTTACATTTTGGAAATACTATATATACAACTATCAATTCCCATGAGGAACCTATGAATAGGTTTGGCTGTAGCTTTTTATACTGGTAAAACCGCCTACACATAAGTGTATCCGCGGTAACTCTTAATAAACACACAAGTTGTTTTCACCTTAATATCATTTATTACTTAAAACCTGCGAAGCTCACCAACAATTATGTTGACTATTTTAGCATTTCTTTTCAGGTGAACAGGGTAATTGAAGTACAAGGAGTGCTGCCTTTTAGTGGAGACCCTAGGATGCATATTTTTGAGGCTGAACGTAGATAATGAACAATAAATTTGTACAATGTTGCAGCCCATTTAACAAATAACATTCTTTTGAACACTTGTTCCCGGGTTGTGGGTTACTAAACAATGTTAATCTATATGTTTATGTGATTATTTGATATTATGCTTATGACTATGCTGTCGTGAACATTGACTGAACACGACACAAGCCTCCATTTGTGTACGGGTGTCGTTATGGCACACTTGTCATCATATCTATATTGCATCTCTATTGTTAACCATGCGTTATGACGATCCCGTCTAGCTCGCATCCCCGTGTTTCCGCTATCAGCGGAGGTGTGACAGACTGGTATCAGAGCCATTGGTTATAGAGAATTAGGCAATACACTTGACCTAGACTATAACCTAGGAACCTTCATGTAGAGTGCATGCTAGGACTTGCTTGCATATAATATTACATGTGTGTTCCTCTATACTTGTTACTTGTCTTTATACGAGATTCTATATATATGTGTTTGCTATCTGATCATCCTGAGGGAGACACTACTACTCTTAGTCTTTCTCCATGGGATACCATTATACTAGAATCTTACATTGTATGCGCACAACATCATATCATTAGGTTGAGATACTTAAACAGAATGGAACCTTGGTGATCACGCGTAGCGTCGATCTCGGATACTAAATCCGACCCTTAACATGGTTATGCCTAAAATCCTAAAAGTATGAAGGATAGGCAACTATCATTAGACATATTGTGCTTACGTGATTGGAGTTTACTTTTTACTACATACTACTATTGGAATACTAATGGCTCATGGACATGAGGACCTTACACAATTTGTGCTTGATAATTGTTGACAATACTATGATGTTAACTTGGGGTAAGTGAAGCTAGGGTGACCATGTAAAGCAAGTTACCATTACGGGTGCACACGTAATTGTAATTCTCCGTGCATGAGAAGTCTGGCAAATCTTACCGTGAGGTAACGATCGTGAGTATTACAAGTTTTCTATTCTATACCCTAGAGAGTGTGCTAGGATCATAATTCTAGTGAAACCTCGTTAAGGGTAACAAACATTACTAATACTTGCTATTACTTATGTCATTCCTACTTAGAGTCTTCGTGGTATTCCCAATCATGACATTGATTCTACCCTTCGCGAAACATTCCTCCACTTAGCATTTCAGTAACTAAGGAACTGATTGAATGCTTAGAATAAAAGTGGACTTCGCGAAATGTAGAGGAGTGATGATACTCTCTACACATACATTATGTTATTCAGCTGGATTATGCTAAGGAAAATTAGGATGTCATGTAACCGGTTTAAGTGTCATTCAAGGTATATCGTGGATGCGGTGGGAACGCTTCGGGGGACCCTATATATAAGCATCACCAGTATACTAAGAATGTGCTTAAACTAGGCTACGTGACGATCTTGATGGACTGAAGCATGGGATATTGGAACTTGATGAGTGGAATCATACGTGTATCTTAAAGTGACTAAGGTTTACATGTTTACTAAAGTTTACATGTTTACACCTTTCTATGATTAGAAGATGCCACCTCGAAGAGTCACACGTAGTACCAATCAAGATGAGACCCCACAAGGCAGAGGTAGGGGTAGACCACCAAGAACAGGTGGTGCTCCAACTGGCAACAACTAGGGAACTGACAACCCTGACATAGCTGCTATGATTGCTCAGCAGCTAGCCGCACTGATTCCAACTATTGTGACTCAAGTGAGCGACACTCTTCTGAATCATCATCTCCACGGAGATCATGATACTAATGGCCAACATAACCAAGGAACAGGGGATGATACTGGGATTGGCGGAACAACTGGTACTGACACCGGGGTTGATAATACCAGACGGGGATGTTTTTACAAGGAATTTGTGGCCTGCAAACCCCGAGAATTCGATGGGAGAGGTGGGGCGATAGCCCTGACTAGATGGCTTGAAAAGATGGAGGCAGTGATTGACATCAGTG
>BJCN01323294.1:0-11174 GCA_018326445.1 Flaveria brownii
AATGTTAAAACCAAACATTTGAAAAGGGCTTAGAACTCACCTTATTAACTTCCTCACGACAATCTACACAGTCCACGTACACGAGATAATTAATACTTCTTCTAATCAAGGTATATCTAAAGCAATAAACCTTAATTCAATAAACTATTCTCACACAAGACTCCTATACGAATGAACACTTATGCAAATGAGCACTCATGCGACTGAACCTATGCGGATGAACATCCAAACGTGCGAATGGACCTCATGCGACTGAACCTTCAGTCGTACGACTGGTCATTCATTCGCACGACTGAGTCCTCATTCGTGCATAGTGATGACTCGTCTTCATTCGGTCTTCTAACCAGGCGACTAGGTTCTCAGTCGCACGACTGAACCTTTATTCGCACTCAGTCGCACGATTAGACTCCCATTCGCACGACTGAGGCATGCGACTGAGCCCATTCGTCTGAAACGGATCAGCAGATATGTTCTTGACATTTTTTTATCCAAACTTACTCAAAATTTGAGTTTTGTCCATTCAAATCATGTCATATTCAAAACAGATCATATACACATCGTTTACAATGGTTTCGGATTATTATTTCATCAAAACTATACAAAAACTCGGATCCGAATTCCCGGATTTTAACTTAGAAAAGAACCAGATCAAATTAATGATTTAAACGTGTTATTGGATCAAATTCAATCATATACACAACTTATAACATATCAAGATTGATCCGTGACATCCAAAACTTACCAAAACGGAGTTGCCTTAGTCAATTTCGTGAGAATAGGGTGTTTGGGTGTGAAGGGAACAAGAAAATGGAGTAGATGCAGATAGAAATCTGCTCTTGAACCCTCTGCACCGCCCTACTTATCCATACACATAACTTAACCGCCTCACCTTCAGTCGTACGACTGAACCATTCGCATGACTGAATCGTGCGACTGAAGCTCATACGCCTACTAATCATGCGACTGAGTCTCATTCGCACGTATGGAGTGCGACTAAGATTCATTCGCATACAACTCATGTGATTGAACACCAATCTTGTCAAATAACTCAGTTTAATTTAATTAAACATAATTATGATATGATTACAAGTCCGGATTTAGAAACCGGATGTTACAGACAATATGTGGGAGAGAGAAAGAGAGTAGTTTTTATGAATATGAGTGGGCAATAGAGAAAAAGAATGTGATATTTATTATCTAGATTCGTTTTTCACCACGCTCTATTAGTGATGCTCTAGCCACATGACAAGTTATCAGTCACTTGACCCATTCACAATGATCAAAAAAGAGATTATGGTCGGTATAGCGCTTGGTATAAACGTAACTGTTGGCACACCATATAAAAAGTTCTAAACTATAGGGTGACGATGTTCCCGTCCAAGTACTCGATGAAAGTAACTTTCCGGTAGGGCTGTTCACGAGTACCGAGCTGAGACAAGGCAAGCTCGAACTCGGCTCAAATTTAAACCGAGTCAGCTCAACTCGGTTCGGTTTCAAAACCGAGTTGAAAATCTGGGCTCGAGCTCGGCTGGGTTTTTAACCGAGTTGACTCGGCTCGGTTTGTTTTGACTCGGTTTTAATTTCATCAACACAATTAAAAAAATAAAATGCAAAATAAACTATATAACTCAAATTACCGGTTTATATCAAGTTTCATAAAATATGAATTAGTTTAAAGAAACTAAGTTCAACTTCAATAAAATACAAATAAATTCACCATGATCTAAATCAAACGAATAAAACCTGTAACAACATATATAACCAATAGCATGCTTTTAGAAAATAAATTTAAAAGTATATTTAAATAATTTATTCTAATATATAAAAATATAGAAGCATCACATGAACCTATCCAAAACAAACATTATAGTCTAATATTTTGATTAAAATTAGTTAAAAAATATATTATATTATCAACAGATAAATAAATACAATGATATATGTTATATACATAAAAACATATACACTACAAGCAAATAATCCGAGCTACACCAAGCCGAGCTAACAAACGAGCTAAACCGAGCCGGCTCGGCTCGTTACAAACCGAGCCGAGTTCAACTCGTTTTCATACCGAGTCGGCTCGGTTCGGTTTAATTTAAAACCTAAGTAATTTCAAATGAGTTTTTTGCCGAACGAGCTTTGAACCAGACACAAGCCACGTGTGTCCGAAAAACAATTCATGTTAAAATTACTAAAATGAAATTAGTTTTATACTTTTCCTTTGGGCCTTGATAATAAAAGCAGTCATCGCGCCATCAATCTTCACACGGGCTCACATACACACAGTGATATGGGAAGCAGAAGGGAAGAAGACGACGACGACGATGCACCTAACGACTCAGAGACCTTATTGCTCACCACCACCGACGGCAGCCGGCACCGGCGGAGCAATCACCCACCTTCTCCGGCGACACCGGTGCTCGTGTTCAGCACTTTGGTGGCGGTTTGTGGATCGTTCGTCTACGGTTCCGCTGTAAGTTTAATCAATATTGTGTACACAATGAATATCTGACTTGCAAGCGCACCATAACTTCATTCGTAACGTATTTGAATTGCGTAGGATGATGTGTTTTGTGAGAGTCAAGGTCCCGAATTAAGATCATGATACTTTGTATTCAATCCAGAATTCACAATCGCTATTTTTTGTTAACTATATGAAAGTACCATTCCCAAAGTGTTGTAAATTTGTTTAAAGAAGGATTAGTGTTTAAATATTAAGACTTGCTGTGTTTGAACCGCTATGGAGCTTATCATATGTTTTGCTCCCTTTTTCTGATGATACATGTAACACTTTTTATTGGGTTGCCCAAAATTTTATCAATAAGATTAAAGAGGTATAAGTTTGTTTTTATATTATTGATAATTATAAGATTTGGTGACATTGATTTTGGTCCACTAGTTATCTAAAAAATTGTATTATCAAGGGGCATGTTTGGTATGCGTTTGTTGGTTAAAGAATTTCTAATTAAGTTTTGTGGCTAGTTAAATAAATAAGTAGATAATTGCTTATCTAAAACACATTGAAATTTCCTGAATGCTCGATTGCCACTTAATAAGATAACATCCTCAATGTTTAAATATGATTTTTTAGTATTTATTTTTGCTGAGTTGAGAGTTTATGAAGTTAATATGATTACTAAGGTTGTCAAGAACCAGCGAGTTGTGAAAGTATGAGGACTTATCTCATGCGTGTAATGATTGTATGATATGGCTAATAAACAAAACCCAGAGCAGGGAAATAATAAGAAATAAATGTAAAGTATATGTGAAACAAGGAGATTTAGTATAGGAGCTCGTTACCCTTTTTGGCTTTATCTTTCAATATTAGAATCTTCACTGCATTTAATTGTATTAACTTCTTGAGATACAGCTTAGACCTTGTTTTAATAGACCAAATGGGTATGCAAACTTCACATTTTTATGTCTTGTTGACACTTGATAATTGATATAACTGCCCATAATAGGTTGACTTCCTTAAGCACATTAAGCTGTGGTGTATTGTTGGTACACAGGTTGGCTTTTCATCTCCTGCTCAAACTGGAATGATGGATGACCTTGGTCTGTCCTTGGCGGAGGTAATGTCATGTTCGTGCAAAATAAAATGATGTACACTCATTTAATTATGCAATTTTCATAGGGAACTACTGCGATTTAAGTTCAAACTTGCTATGCAAGTAACGAACATTGACGACTAAGCTGTTGATGGAAATTAACTGTATGTCTAATCTGTTTGTGGCATTAATTTCCATGTAATCTGTCTTGTCAATCTCCAAAAATGTCAAATATGTCTTGAGTACCCTTTTTCAAAAAATGTCATGAAAACTTATAGCATCCTTTTGCATTTGATCAATATATCAAGACAGAACCAACATAAATTTTATTGAAATATGAGTTACAGGCTTACAGCTGATAAGTAAAGCACTTCTTCTTATTTTCACTTTCACTTGCAGTACTCAGTTTTCGGTTCAATATTGACGATTGGAGCAATGGTAGGTGCTATTATGAGTGGGAAAATAGCTGATCAACTTGGACGGAGATGGGTGATTTTTCTGCTGTTCATTTTACTTTTACATCTGCTCTCCATTTCCGTAACTTGTATATGTTAGGTTTCATTTTCTTGTTCTTCATGTGTCTTACTGTTTAATTTGATTTCATATGCAGACCATGGGACTGTCTCAAATGTTCTGCTTGTTAGGGTGGCTGGCAATTTTATATTCACAGGCAGTTTTTCTTTCTATCAGCATCAGTTTTTCATGCATGTTATTTCAGCAGATTTCTTGACTTCTACAGAATATTTATAACTGCTGGTAACAGGTTTCTTGGTTACTCGATGCTGGAAGACTATTTATAGGATATGGAATTGGGGTTACCTCCTATGTGGTAGCTGCTGAATATTCTCCCCTAGGTCTGTACCTATTATTTGACAGCTTCAACATCTCATCTTTGAAAAAATGAACAGGTACCAGTTTATATAGCAGAAATAACACCTAAAAATCTCCGGGGAGCATTTACCAATGCAAATCAGGTAAATAACGATATATTATAACTTCAGATTGTATATTGACTAGTGCCTGACTGCACTTAGTAACTTTTACAGCTGATGATATCTGTTGGCATATCTGTAATGTGGCTTGTTGGAATTGTTCTACCGTGGCGCACCCTAGCTGTTATTGGTAAGTTTCTATTGAATCTTAATGGTTTCTCCTAGAGGTGGAAATTGTGACCCATTACTTATGAATGGTTGGTTTGGGTTGTATTTTATCTCAAACGGGTGAAATAATTAAGTAGTTGAAAGGGGAACGGGTCAACGGATTGTAACTAACCAAAGTCTGAATTAAATTGTACCACCTTTTAAATAGTTTTATTCAAGGATTTAGATTTAGATTATTAATCTAATGATATTTTTTGTCTGTCCACCCAACCTGACCCGGCCTGTTTTAATTTGTTACCCAACTTTCCCATCTTACCATCTGTTTATATTCTTTTTTTAGATCTTCAAGACATCTTAACTAGAACAACAGTTTATATGTCCTTTCAGGAACCATGCCATGCCTACTACAGGTTCTAGGCCTCTTCTTCATTCCCGAGTCTCCTAGATGGCTGGTGAGTTGATTAAAAATTCAATAATGTTTCTTGTAGTTTCATAATCCCCCGCCCTCCTTGTTTTCCCTCTAGTGCACTATCAAAGATTGCTGTGAGGTTTACTATGGTGGGGAATATTTCACCTAATAATACCAAGTCATTTCTTCCAAAATATATTTAGGAGTTTTTGTTTCCAATTAGACAAAGTGGTTATGGGGAATAATATGCGCATGGAGTAAGAAGTTTATACAAGAGTTGATTTGAGCTTTGATAGCCTCTTCATTCTTTGATCCCTTGGAACTAAGGGGTTTAGTTTTCTACTTTGTTTCTCTCTTTTCCCTTCAAAATTTTCTGCTGCATAAGTTACAAATGCATCTTTGGTACCAAAGTTACATGGCATTCAACTACTTAATTCATAGACTTAATTTTTGAGATATCATTTACTACGCAACCTACACCGAGTGCTGATGATGCTATATTCAATTGATGTCACACCTTAAAAACATTTTGACCCTTCAAATCATCTCTACATTTATACTATGCCAATATTAACATGACAATACCATTTGTCAATACTCTCAGCAGGGTCACTATGGATGGCTATATTCTTGATCATTCAGACTTTGTGTACCAATTTGTTATGCGTACCAATTTGTTATGCTGACCAAATAAAATTATATAATTACCAGAGAGTTGCTATCGATATAATTCAAGTTTATAATAAATACATGTACAGTTATTAACCTTCTGCAATTTTTTGGCCTATTGTTTGGCGTAGTAAAAGAAAGCACCAAAAGTTTTCCAAGTGAAACAAAAGCTAGATTTTTTCAGGCAAAAAATGGTCAGTGGAAAGACTCTGAATCTGCTCTACAGAAACTTAGGGGGAAGAATGCTGGAATCCTTGAAGAAGCTGCTGAAATCAGAGTAACATCTTCACTTCTTAGTTTGACATTAATTTCACTTTCAGTTGCAGTTTGGTTCTTTTTTTTTGGGATAAATAATTACATTCCTTTGAACTCTGAAAATATAAATGTCATTGGAATAATTATGTTGAAATGCTTTTTTCCATTTTTTTAATACTCTCTGTTGCAGGATTATACAGAAACTCTTCATCAGTTGTCAGAAACTGGAGTCTTTGATCTATTTCAACCAGAATATACCAGATCTCTTATTGTGAGTCTTCCCTTGTAGTATCCTGCACCATCTCATATGTTCCACGGCTTTAAATCATGTATGTGGTAATTTTGTTTAGGTTGGAGTTGGACTTATGGTATTGCAGCAATTTGGAGGTGTCAATGCTATTGCATTTTATGCTAATTCTATCTTTATTTCTGCTGGTGAGGATTCCACTTTGGATTAAGGATTTTGGTCTAACTTTCATGGGACCCTTTATGATTTTTTCAACGAGTCTCAATTAAATAGTATTAGAATAAATGTAGTTGTGATTGTTGGTCATACTGATACGGGTACAAATATAGATATTACCAACAAAGTAGAGGAAAATGAAACTTTAAGCCTTTGCAAATCATGATTATGAGTTATCGATCAATATCTTTTTAAATTTGAAGGATTACATGATTTTGGGCTAGAAATAGTTGTATGAAACTATTTTATTTTTCACAGGGTTTTCAAGTAGCATTGGATCAATAGCATTGGTTATTGTTCAGGTGATTCACCCTCCAATATAGTTGCTATCTTTAGTTTTTTCAATTATTTTATGATCATTGGATTGTTGATTGCAGATTCCATTTACAATATTAGGTGTACTTTTGATGGACGTTTCAGGTAGACGTCCTCTACTGATGGTATGAATGGAATTCTGTTCTCACAAATCTTTTGTGCCTGTTCATATAGTTTGATCTCATCTTGCGTGTAATCTATTATGCATTTTGTTTCTTTCTTGAAATATACCATGGGAAAATTATATTTATCATTTTTTCTATAATCTTTTGGACCATTTGAACTATCTTGAGGTTTCGAATATGTGAACTCTTTTTTATGTCATAAACTATTTCAGCAACTCTAGGGTAGCTTTTAGTCTAATGGAACTAGAGAAGGAGTGGAATGGTCCATTCCATTGGAATGAATGAAAAGAATACTGCTTGTTTTGTTCAATAAAGTGGATTGTACTCCATTTGGCTTATATTCACTTGACGAACAAGGGATTTTATTCCATTTCGTTAGGGAATGGAGTTAAAAGTTACAATGTAATTCACTTTTACTTATCTAATCTTATGAGTTTTATAAAAAAACTTCAATGCCCTAATCAATTTACATTTTTATTCCAAAAATAGTTATAATATAGTTCCGATTATTACAATCTTCTTTGTGGTTTTATCGAGCTTTTCTTTGTATTTTTGTTGTAATTTATATACATAAAAAGTTCACTCTAAAACTCATTCCTTTCCTACACCCCGCTAAACATGATAATGGCATGAAATTATCCATTCCATCACCTAGCTTATTCTGTTATCCCATTCATTTCATCTCTTTATCATTCCATTCCAACTAACCAGGGTTGCTTGAGATTTTCTTTACATCATACAAAGAGTTAATGTGCTCCTAGCCCAGAAATTAATAGATTTTCCTCAAGGTTTCTGCAGGTGGAACATGCTTAGGTTGTCTGTTCTTGGGGATATCATTTTTGCTACAGGTTTGTTTATTTATATAACTGGATTTCTACTTCAATTTTATCTTTCTGCTAGAAGATATGGAAATTTTAGTTTATTGATGTATAGGATCTTCAAGAATGTAAGGGATTAAGCCCCGTTTTGGCACTTGTTGGGGTACTGGTATGCAGTTTGACCCTTATCAACTTTCCTTGCTCGTTTATTTCATTACTGTGTGAAGAAAAAAATTTATGGCTTCATAATTCAGTTTTCAATTATTGTTCATGAAACATCGGCCATCGGATTCGTATGGATATTTGCGAATATTACTTTTTTTTTCCTAAGAAGTGTAGATTCAACAAGCTTTTCAATTAGTGATGACTTAAAACTTAAAAGCCAAAGACCTCAAATGAGCAAATCTGATGAGTCTAGTCAGATCTTGGCCAAAAAGTTAGTCTCAGACTCTCAGTCCACATAGGTACATTACATGGCAGTTTTCTGACCAATTTCTGGGTTGGAGCAGTTACATTGTTACAAGATTTAAATATGACGGGTATTAGTGGCTCTTGGAGCCCATGCCCAAAATGCTGGTTTTTCCTTTTCTTTTTCAAATGCAAGTTCTAGTATTGTTCTACAAAGTCTCATGGTCAAGATTTAAATATGACGGGTATAATGGACCTAAGAGGCTAAGATGGTCACAGTTTAGTTGATTATTCCTTCATCCGTTTATGCTAAAATGACCCTCTTTTGCATCTCTTGGTCTAGTATTGTTCTACAAAGCCTTTATAATCATCTATTCAACCCCTAGTATATAATTATGAGATTCATTGTTAGCAGGTATTTAAGGGATCATTTTCACTGGGCATGGGAGGAATTCCATGGGTCATCATGTCTGAGGTATGGTTTTCATTGAGCCCTTGACATGTAACAAGTTCAAATATAAATGCAACATGGTCAATTGGTCATCGCTGTTGCTGTTGCTGTTGATAAAATTTCAGATCTTTCCTATAAATATCAAGAGTTCTGCTGGCAGCCTGGTGACGGTGGTTAACTGGTTTGGTTCTTGGGTCATTACATATTTCTTTAACTTCCTAATGAAGTGCAGCACTGAAGGTCCGTCCCTCTCTCTCTCTCACACACACACAATGTGTGTAACTGTAGTTGTTTAAGCATTTAATATACAATTCTTTTTCCAACTAAACATGAGATACATAGTTGACTTGCTTATGGACTTGATGGATATATGCAGGAACTTTTTTCTTGTTCTCTGGCATATGCGGCCTAACTATTTTGTTCGTTGCAAAATTAGTACCAGAGACTAAGGGTCGGACACTAGAAGAAATACAAGCATCAATGAACCTGTTGACACAGAATCTCACGTAGTCTCTCTGATCTATAAGGTTTGCTATTAGTAGTTTGTGCATCCTGTGTCGGAATAAATTTATATGTACATTACAAGATACATGTTTATATCCACAGGGTAGTAACTAGGGTGTGCTGACATGCCTTCATATTCTATACAAATTGATGTTCATTAATATGCCATAACTTTGGAGGCACTGGAACTTAAGACCATCTTTAGTTTACAACTAATATACTCACAATATTTCATGAGTAGATTGAGTCATAGCACGGTACTCTCCGCTCGAGCAAAACAACACGCTATGTTGTTTCGAATATCCTCTGTCAATATCGACCTTAGCCTCTGATGTTAACATGCACGAATGTGTTCAAATAAGCTTAGGTTCCCACATCTCATTTTCTCATATTCATATATTCCATAAGTTTCATAATAAACTAGGAGGTGAATGTACTATTTTTGTTTATGAGCGTTCCTATTTAAAAAAAAAAGTTAACAATATATTAGTATTAGAAAACAATGGAATAGCAAGATAAAGAGGTCAATGTATGAGAAGTATTACCAACAAAGACAACGATGTGCCATGTATGTGGTTTGTGTATATTTTAACTAATCCATTTTATATCCACTTCTTGAGTCTTTAGTCAAGAGTTTTCTTTTTCTTCTTTCAAATCATCAAGGATCATCGTTTTACGCTATTCTCTTGCCATTCTCTCTAACGTGATAGATATTATATTATTGGTGGCTTCACTTTAATCAAGGTATAGATCACCTTATATGCTTCTCTCTAGTTTTACCTGGTGGATTACTAAATATTTCTCTCATAGTATGGGGGAGTTCACTACTCACTAATACAAAAAAAATGTGTCATGGTCTATGATTTCTTTTAAAAAAAAAAGTGATTTCAGACAAATTTAGAAACAACGCAATTTTTTTTGATATAAGACGATAAGTTAAAGTGAGGGAGAGAAGGGTAATTAGGTTGCGGACCAAAAACAACTTAGGAAAGTCTAGGTTGGAAGACTTGTCGTCATGGATCGATAACGAGTAATTTTTATATTTGATAATAGATATGTTGCTTTTCTCTGGTCTCACGTTACCAATTTTCACCACCGAAAACCACGAGGAGAAAACATATCTAAAAGATGCGTCTTGCACTCACTCTTGCATGTATCAAATATGTTTGAATTTTTATAATTTTTGTTATAGTTGAAAAATATTACAATTTGATCAAACAACAATATTTTTTTGATGGTCTATGGTTTCTTTTCTAATATAAAAGATGAAGAAATCATATAAGAAAGGTTTAGAAACATTCTAATTTTTTTATATATGACAATAAGTTAAAGTGAGGAGAGAAGGGTGATTAAGTTGCGAACAAAAGCAACTTAAGAAAGTATAGTTTAGAAGACTCATCGTCATGGATTGATGACGAGCAATTTTTATATTTGAATCTAGATATGTTTTCTTTTTTCTAATCTCACACTGATAGTTTTTGCCATTGAAAACCACAAGGAGAAAACATCACTAAAAATCAAGTCTTGCTTGTATCAAATATGTGTGAATTCTTATAGATTTTTGTTATCGTTGAAAGTCGTCAATTTAATTTCATATGGCTTGGATGCTTTATGAATCGAGTTGATAATCTTTTCCAGATCAAAGCATTACGTGTCTATTACCAAATCTACATACAATAAGATTGAAAGTTTCCTATCAAGAATGATATGTTCTTTTGTTATGATCAGGGTTGCTTTGCAGTCAAAGATTTGATAGTAATTAACATATTAGTATTGTAGCGAAAACCAAAAGAACAATCAGATCAAATTAAGAATGCTATTTAAATGATATCAATCAATCAACAAGCTTTTATTAATCAAGTTAGAGTTACGGTATAAGATATAGACAATTATTACAATAAACTCAACCTCATACGGTATACTCATTCTTACAAACAATATCACTTATCAAATCCTAATCAAGTGATTAAGATTTAAGGAGCAGTGCTTAATTGTCACCAGGATCACAATGTGGTTGTGTAAGATGTTGAATTTTAGGAGGAGTGTTTTTTTTTTGTTCTGTTGTGTGTTTTTCAATGCTTTGGAATGTCTATTTATAGTGCTCAT
>BJCN01323298.1:0-10145 GCA_018326445.1 Flaveria brownii
CATATGACCATTTTGGAATAGTTAAAAAGATCTCACGGCTATAACAAATTACAAACCATGATGGGTCGGATATGAACCCAGGCATGATCACACTAGGTATGGACCTGGTACGAGTTTGAAACTAAATATTGTTCTAAACCTATTTTTCGCCAACTCTACATACAACAAATAAAGATCATTTTAACAAATGTGATGACACCCACTATAAATAAAACTTACAAACTCACAAATACCATGTTAACCAATCAGACAAAAGTAAAACGCAACATATGTTATTCGAATCGCCAATGAAAAACCAATGGGTCAAGGGTAGAAAACAATCAAACATAGAAAATAAGTAAAAGAACTCAAATGTTTAGCTTGACACATTTCATATTCAAACCTCAAATATTTGTGGCTTGCGTAGATTCAAAAGTTAAGCAACAAAGCTTCCATCAATTGGGTCTAAAGTTGACATGTCACATTTATTGTCCCCTTTTCCCAAATATCATCACCTACTCACCTTACCAACTTAACCATACCACAAACATAACAAATATACCTACACAAATAATAATAAAAACAAACAAACAAATATTTCCCACACTCATTATCTCAACTTCTTCTAATTTATTAAACAAAATTTCACCGGACTTCGCCGGAAAATGACGTCACCTCGCCGGATAATCTCATCTCCGGCGACAACAAAACGAACAAAACACCACAGAGACAAACAGTAGGTATATATATAATAGATACACACATCGAGATTTTAAACATCATTCGGACTCCAAAGACTCCATAAACGCCAATTAAACAACCCCATCACGTCCGGTAGTACCTTTCGAGTTAACCCTTTATGCTGGTGGCTCGCCGGAGCAACTCCGGCAGCCACCGTCGTCTCCGGCGGAACCTCCACCGCAGTGTTCAAAACCCCATCTTCTTCCTCCTCCTCCACCTCTGCGCATTCTTCAGCTTTTGATTTTGATTCCACCGCAACGACGTCGTATTGCGGCGGCGTATGGTGGTCACACGGCGGAGCAAAGGGCTTTCCGGCGAGACGACGGTGGCCGGATTTCTCCTTCCTTTTACCCTTTTTCTTCAACTGTTCGTTGGTCGTTAGGGTTTCTTCAAACGCCTCAATGGCGTGATGAATCAGCTCACGGTTGACTGAAGTATCCCATTTGAACCAGTAGCTCGTGTAGCAATCGAAGCAATCGCAATCGAACACCGGTGGTTTGTGGGTCGCCGGAGCTTTCTTACTGTTACCGTTACCGTTACCGTTACTGTTGCTCACTGAGGAAGACGAAGGGTTTGTTGATTTGATAGACCTTGTTATCATGTAGGCTAATACTTCACGGTCTTCAGCCGATAGAACGACGGTGAGGGTGATAATCGCCGCCGGCAAGAGGGTTAAGACGGCGAGGGAGTCGCCGGCCGGCGACGTCGCCGGAGAAGACGACGGAGTTGAGGAAGAAGACGAAGGGTATACTTTACCTTTGCTTCTCATCTTCATATTGGGGTTTTTGTTTTGTGAGTGAGTTGGACATAAAGAGAGATGAATTGAATTATCTTTTGCAATGAAGAAAGTAAAAGGGAAATTGGAGATAGATGATGATAATAATAATTTATTATTATTATTATTTTGGGCTAGGGCAACTAGGACCAATGACCTTTCTTGGTCACATAAAAACATTTATATCTGAAGTGGTGTAAGGTTATTATTATTATATGTGGATGATGATGAAGATGGGAGTAACCTTGAACAAATGTACTTTAGTAATGGGTCATGGCCATGTATCTATTGTGGTCTTTAATATTTTGGTCTTGTCTAGCTATTGCTCTAGGATGTTTGACCTAGCATCACATGTTAGTTACTAAACGTTTAAAACTTGGTTGGTCTGGTTATACTTTGATAAAAAATGTCCTTTTTTTATATGTCATGTCCATCGTAATCTAGTTTTGTTTTGGGCAACGTGACATCATGGCCGAGGCTGGTCTAGGAATGCAAACCAACTAGTGTGATATTACTCGTCAAATCATTTTCCTCTAAACTTGTTACATACAACAAAACTAACATTGAATTTCACAAAGAATCAGCATTACACTTAAGCCAACAGAGACTCATCATGTCCTACAAACAAATTACGTCACCAATGTTAGCAAGTCCAATATCAAACTTTTAATTTCCCATCAAAATTTAAGTTTTCCTAAGGTTTATAAATGTATGATGGGATGAGAGATTTTAAAGATCTTCTCAACCTCTTCTTTAATGCCCATGAGGTTGAACAACGTCCAACGCTAATTTGGTTTCACATATTCATCTGAACGTTAACAAGACTTTGGGTTGTGGTTCGACAACCAATGTTCCTCTCAAATTATAAGGAAAAAAGAGGCACACTAAAGATCAAGCAAATAGATTTGAAAAAAGCATCGTTAAGAGTCGTATAAAACAATGGCGGCTAAACTTCATAATGAATTGTCATTAACATCCTTGGTGGTCCATTATGGGTCTTCAAATTCAAGCCTCAATTCTTTTTCTTTTTTTTTTATTCTAATTCAAGCTTGCAATTTTGCCTTCACATCTCTCGTTTCTTTAGTGTTAACTAAAAATATAACAAATAAACAAACGGATACCAAAAATATCATGACTTCGCTTATAAATCGTATAGAACGTAAGGATACGTGTGTAATAAACGTGTACAGATTTAGACATTTGAATGACACGAACCTCATAAAAATAGAGGGAAGAAGTAGTCTATGAACGATGATAAAATAAATAAAATGTAAGGGACCATAGCTTGGGACTCATGAGGAAAGACAAATGAACCCATTAATATCCTATATTTTGCATATTATAAGAGATGGGAGTGACATATAAAATATATGTGATGTGACATAAAAGGTCACTTCAACCATCAAAAATTCAAATTTTTTAAAAAGGAAGTCAGTAATGTTCATTTTAAAGTTTATGACTACGTTAAAAAAATCTTTAAATTTTTTTTCAATAATACTAGTTAAGTTCTTATTGGTTGCAAGAATACTTATATGTATAACCACTTCGTGTGGACATTAAGTAATGATCAATAGTTTGTATCAACTAACAACGTCTATCTAAATAGGTAAACGTCATGTTTACAACTTATAATGTTAGCATCATCTTTTACATATCTCAAGATGTTAATAAAGATAACCATCATACAACCTAATGCTGAAGATTATATGAAAATCACACAACAATTCTTATTATACTAATCTCTAATATATATTTTAACATGAAAAGCGTTTAAAAATTTAGTAATCATTTGAAAAATATGACATAAAAGTTTGGAGTTTAAGTGTGCAACAGGTTAGGTCACATGTGGGCTCCATGATTGTTCTTGTAATCGATCCATAAAGCGATTTTGGACCTCCTCATTTAACTTGACCTTTTTCCAAAATAATTCCACTTTTGTGTTTTCAAACATCATCTAACCATGTTATTAAGAGTTGACATCAAAGAATACATCAATGTTGACTACTTATTTGGAAAGAACTATTAGACATTTTGAGTGTCTTTGAAATGAAAACTTGTGTCAATTAGAAAAGGGTTAACTCTTGCACTAGTAAGTACAAAAGCAGTTACATCACATGTTTATATTTTATTGTAATCAAATAAAGAGTTCTTTTCATAATACATGATTATGCATGCATGAACAAGACTCAACATATACAACGAAGAATAAAAAACATCACGTAACAACAAAAGTGAAATGAAGATCCCAAAGGCCAAAAGATTAAACTAGTTCGAGTTGTTAAAAGTTGACAAACTAAGATAATCATGACCTTGGATTACGGGGACAAAATGATCTAACATCATATAATCACATCGAACGCAAAATCATTGACCATGCAACAACTCCACAATGATGCGTTATAATAGCCCTTGAAGACATTTACTTCATAATGGCATCATAACGTTATGTCTACACTATGACCTTTAGATTCAGTTAGAGCCAATGCAAGACATATTTGAATTAGCTTCATATGATCTAGATGACCAAAACATCCAGGCTGATCGAAACCTCAATAACTTGCACCATTTTCATGATCATCACGTCATATTCAAATCTTGTTATGTTGCAAACAACTTGACATATGAACCAAGGTGTATTTGTGGTTTTTTTTGTGTGTGTATTTCCATTAGTGAATAAACTAGTTCTTATGGTACTAAAAAAATTTAGTGCTTGATCATTTGAACAAACACATAAGTAAGTACGTATGTACATAGCTTAAATGAACTAGTACATTGATGGATATGTCTAGATTGATACATGTGTTGTAACATGTATGTAACACAACAAGCAAAGAAAAACTTGTACACCTGTTAATGGTTTAATTGTCAGAGTTCGTAGCGTAAAAATGAATATCTAAAAATCGAATATTTGTCTTGTATACCTGGTCTATGTTTACTTAATCCATATTAGTCACGTTGCTTGTTGATCACCCCAGAAAAGCTTTTACCCGATGGTTTAACGGTTTTAGAAAGAACCCTAAAAAATGAAGAAAGATCATGTAAAATGATAATGTTGACATGGCATGTTACCTAGGTAGCCATTTAACTTTTTATTAAACATACTCTTTGACCGTTTCAAATGATTATACAATCTTCGTTGACTTTTTACCGATAAAAAACGTCAAAACCATGAGAACATCATGACCAATATGTGACTTATTATCCAATAAAAACGTGACACTTATGTATAGTAACAAAAAAAAATTGTTTAGGATGTGAAGCGTGGTTACCTTTTAGTAAGTTTTTTTTAATGATGTTATTCCAACTTTAAGTTCACCAACTCATTTTGTTTTTGTTTCTTAACAACTATAAGACAATCCCCAATGGTCATTAAAAATAATAAAAATATCTAACATTTTTTGTCAATACATTATCCTTATTCTGTTCCTGGTTGTAATCTCTAATAAAAATATAGCTCCACGAGAAAAAACGGGTTGTTTCATGCCATAAATAAACTCCAACACTCAAGAAATCTGTTGGGCATGCGGATTCACATCTCTCACAACTGACATAATTATATGTTCTTGAAGGAAAAACTATTTGTTTGTTTTTACATCAATCTCAATGTATCATTTCTAATACATCCGTATAATTCAAAGTATATAATATTAAAAAAAAATAAAATATCAAATAACAATATTACACAGGAATTAGAAAAAGTACACAATATTAATAAAATAAAAACAAAATAACAAGAATACATAATACAAAAGAAATTACAAATTATTAAAACGAATAAAAACAAAATAACAAGATTACATAATAAGTGAGATATTATACGGTTCATACAAGATTCAAATAAAATAAATAGATTATATTTTTGTTGCAACGGTAATATAAAAACGTTCAAAAGAAATCATATATAGCCATTTAGGTCTCGATGAGTTCATTACTCAAGATGTTATTATTCGATAGTGGATCTTCGTCTAACAGGTAGGTTAGTTTCGATTCGTTTTATTGTAATCGATTTTTCCAAATTTATCTTAGAAATCAGTTATCTGCAATACTTGTGTTAGGGGATGTTGGTTTTCCTTTTCAAAAGGTTTTTTTAGCTTTTTAAGGAGTGAAATGACAAAAATGCCTCTCTAAAAGTCAATAAATTAAAATTTTTAGCTTATTGACTTATTTAAGAGGTATTTTTATCTTTTTACCCCTCATATAAGTCAAAAGTTAGAAAAAAAAAAAAACTCCCAAACACCACCTTAGTTGATCGTATGGCACTTGGAACGATTGATGTTTGAGAGTTAGGGAAACTGTATGAAATAAGGTGAAATTGAAGGTTCAGATGGAAGATTGGGTATAATTAGTAGATGTAAAATTGAAGGATTAGATGGAAAATTGAGTATAATTAGTAGATACGAATGTGTTTATGTTTTGATGTGTTGCAATTTGTGCGAATTATGTGAGAACTTTAGATCAGTTGTTAAGGAACGAATCGCTTGTGTAATGGCGTTACTGATGAGATTGCTTGTAGAGAAATCACCACAAGGAATCACCGTCGGCCGTAAGATGTCATCGTTGGATCGTGGATCTTCGTTTAACAGGTTAGTTAGTTTCTAATCGTTTTACTGTAATCGGTTTTCCCCTACTTTTCTTAGAAATCGGTTAACTGCGCTATTTGTGTTAGTCGATCGTATGGCACTTGGAACGATTGATGTTTTAGAGTGAGGGAAATTGTATGAAATAAAGTAGAATTGAAGGATTAGACGGAAGATTGGGTACAATTAGTAGATTCGAATGTGTTTATGTTTTGATGTGTTTAACTTTAGATCAGTTGCTAAGGAACGATTCGCTTTTGTAATGGCATTACTGATGAGATTGCTTATAGAGAAATCACCACAAGGAATCACCGTCGTCGGCGACACGAATCGGCCGTAAAATGTCATTATTCGATCGTGGATCTTCGTCTAACAGGTTAGTTAGTTTCTAATCGTTTTACTGTAATCGGTTTTTCCCTATTTTTCTTAGAAATCGGTTAACTGTGCTACTTGTTTTAATCGATCGTATAGTACTTGGAACGATTGAAGTTTGAAAATTAGGGTTTAGACGGAAGATTGAGTACAATTGGTAGAGACGAATGTGTTTATGTTCTGATGTGTTGCAATTTGTGCGAATTCTGTAGTCGTGAACTAGATCAAATGTTACGCACCAATTTTGTAGTTGTAATGTCATTGCTGATGAAATTGCTTGTAGAGAAGTAATGAGGTTCAGTTGTATATTGTTGGTCATGAGGAATATGATGTTGCTCTGTATTTTGTTGTCAAACATGGCCACTTTTGAGTTGCAGAAATGACATTTGTAGTGTTTTTAATGTGCCGCTGACTGCTATTAATTTGTTATTCTAATTGTCATCTTGTTCTTAAATAGTTAAAGTTGTCAACAATACACTTGATACACAGAAGTCTTGAGTCTTGTTTTGGGATTTAAGTAGTATGGAACTATAGAAGTGCAGTTTTGCTGTAATAGAATTTTACAATGAAAAACACGGAAGGGTTCTTAACATACATTATTTATAAACTGAGAATGGGTATACATTTATGCTTACTGATACACTGTAGAGATTACACTATTGATGAAATGAAATCAAAAGATTTCAAGTTACTGGATAGAAAGGTAGAGATTACACTGTTGTTTGGGTGAAGCTAGGGTTTGGGGTACCGTGAAGATGATCAGGGAAAGCCTGCAAAATATGAAAGCAATAGGAGGAATGAACTGTCAGGTATTTTTTGCTTCATCTCTTTCAATCAACAGGGGTTTTGAAGTCATGGAGAGAAGAATAAATCAACAAGGGTTTTGGAATTTGACAAACGATAACTACTGCTCTGCATTAATTGTTCTAGCTGTTGTGGGTGTTCTCTCTTGATTCATTCACTACTTCATCCTCAACCTTCTGGTTCGTCTTCACCATGTCTTTGCATTTGGACCGAAGTTTGGTTCAATCTGCCTGTTGACTCTCTTCATATGAAATATTGATTTCTTTCTTATGTTTGTTTATGATTTTTATTGAATTGATACTCCCTATTTCTTGTTTCAGGCGTGGATATGTTTTGATGCGGTCTAATCAGTAAAGCTATGTTTTGATATGGTTGAATTTTTGTGCATTTTATTTTACCCATTTATACTATATGATAAGTTTCTGTTTAAACTGAATACATTGATCAAGTGATCATCTACATTCTACACTATCACAATTTTGTGTAGTTCCATATGTTAATTAATGCTTTTATTTTAACACACTTTATGGTAGGTAATTTGACAACCATGATGCAACTAGGGAGATCTTAAGGTCTGAGTTTTCCCCCTATGAGTTATTATAACGTTTGCCTTATATATTTAAGTCCACTATTAAGTTAATTGTATTTGCATTCTCATAATTGCGGTATCTTTTTGTTTAAATTTGCTGCTAAAAGCTAGATCATTGATTTGTCTTTGGTACTCCTTGTTCTATTAGGTTTTTAATATTTGCTCTATTGCTTATAGATAGGCTGTTGTAATATATATAACTTCCAGGTGTTAGTAGCAATTGATAATGATTGTATGATATCACTTTTTGTAGGAGAATGAAAACTTGTCAGCTCAAAGTTATACAATTTGTTGGAAACCAGGTATATCTTAACACATTCATATGATCATTTTCCTTTCTAATTTATTTTTTTATGGTAGCCATTTGCTTTGCTTTAGGTAAATAAGCTGTATGAACTATTGTAGTTAAATAAACATCCCACAAAATCTCTTATTAGCTGATTTCATCATATTTTATGTGTGTTATTATTGTAAGCAAATAAAACTATTTTTTACATAAGGGCCCCCAATTTTTAATTTTTACTTCGCTTTGGGCCCCCAAAACGGTTAAGCCAGCCCTTCACTATTAGCTTGTTAAACTCGTTATGCACTCTAAGGTGTTCAGACTTCAAAAGCCTAGGCGCGAAGCAGGAGACGAGCTCTATGTATAACCAGAAGTTGCATTTGTACATAGTTTTACATATTGACCCTTTTATCTTGTAAATTGTGCATAACCTCTTCATCCCTTTGATTGTTTCCATGTATGTTGACCAATTTTGACCCAAATGTGCATGAGGCGTGTTCTTGATCACCTCAAGTGACTCACGCCTCAGGCATAATTTTAAAACCAAGCATAGAAGAATAACAAGTATTACCTGTTTACATTGTAGATAGGTGAATCCTCAACTGCACACCCCCTTTAGGAGATTTTCCCATCAGGTATGTGAATCTATAGAGCATTTCTTGAGAATGGAATAAAGAGATATGTTAAGAAGAGCATTTCTTGTCACAAGACGTGCTAATTGATTTGCCTCTTTAGCTAGCTATGTTATCTGTTATCACATTCATTATCTATGTTTTATTACTGAGTTTGGAAAGAGTTCTGAAATTAATTTTTAATGCTAAGAATTTTGAAACAAAAAAGGTATATTTTCATGTTGATGCTTGGAGGATTAGAAAAACTATATGGTGACAAGTGTGGCATGGCATAATGTTTTGAGAAAAAGTTGAGTGGGTTCTCTGTTTTTTATATGTGTTAATCTGTTCTTTTACACCAGAACAAACTGTTACCATCTGTATACATTACATCTCTTTAAATGAGAAGCTTCTTTGGTTGTTTGTAACTGACAATTTCAACTAGAAGTTCTCTTCCCATGTCAGAATATAACAGTTTATGAAGCAGAAATTCTTTATAATAAAATAGTAAGAATATGACACAACAATATGTCAATATGGTAGTAGGGTACCCATTTTTTTAGCCATATCTGCTGCCTAATATCTTGAAAACTGATTTGCTGTGCCAGCAAAGTAAAAACAATCTTGCAGCCAAACAAACTTGGAGGCGCAAAAGAAGAGTTTATGCCAAATTATCAAGAAGTCAACGGTGAACACCCAGAATCTAAAATGCAATTATTCGGCTTCGATTCGAAAGGTGAATATTGTTTCTGTTTTTATTTTTTGATCTTTTCTCTTTTCTACGAACAAAAACTATCATTTTGTTCCAGATAAACTTGGGGCATGCTAAAATTGAAATCCACAAGAAGTTGTAATTCTCGACACCAATTTTCTCTTTTGAGTTACGTTGGTCTTTTAGGTCGTTCAACTTATAGACCTTTCTATGTTATGTCTCTCTAGTCATACGTTCACAAATCATGTTTGACTTTCTGCTTTTAGTATGACAGGAGAGTAGATCCCCATGCCTATGAGTCCGAAAGGCTGTGAAGATGATTCTCCTGCAGTCATCCTACGGTACTTTCTATTTAGTAAATTTTTTTTTTATTTTTGGTGAATCTACTGCTTTGCTATACTGACTTTAAAATGCTGCAAGGAAACATGCAAATATTTAAGTTAATATTCATGATAAAACAAGTTTATTGAAAGTAACTAATATGGCTTTACCCTTTATGCAATGAGTTTTAACAACATTGTGCCAACCCTTTTTTATTTTTATTCTGATGTCCATATTCAAATTTTCACATATCCTAGTCAGATAATGGTATGTGTATATGATTATTAGGGGTCTATTTTTATGGGTTCTTTCAGATTATATTTGGAATTTGCCTAAATATATTGCTATTTGACATTTTAAAGGTTTCTCACTCTAAGCATA
>BJCN01323314.1:942-15604 GCA_018326445.1 Flaveria brownii
ATGTGGTCCTTCTTCCACCACCGCGGTGACGCCGCCGTCATGCTACACTACGCCTACGGCGCCGTTAAGAAGTCCGTCGACGCTTACGTCACCCGAGCCGGTGGTCACGTCATCGAGGTCAAAATGCCCTATCCTGTGTCCTCTAATGATGAGATTATTGTAGCGTTTAAGAATGCGTTAAATTTGGGGAAAATTGATAATCGTAGAGTTAGGTTAGCTGTGATTGATCATATTACCTCTATGCCTAGTGTTGTGATTCCTGTGAAGGAGTTGGTGAAGATGTGTAGATCTGAAGGTGTTGATTGTATATTCGTTGATGGTGCTCACGCGATCGGATCGATTGAGGTTGATGTGCAGGATATTGGGGCTGATTTCTACACTAGCAATTTGCATAAGTGGTTGTTTTGTCCACCTTCTATTGCATTCTTGCACTGTAGGAACCCGGAGGTGTCGAATCTGCACCATCCGGTGGTGTCTCATGAGTATGGAAATGGGATAGCGATTGAGAGTTCGTGGATTGGTACGAGGGACTATAGTGCGCAACTGGTTGTGCCTGATGCCATTGAGTTTGTGAATCGGTTTGAGGGTGGGATTGATGGGATTAGGAAGTGGAATCACCGGAAGGTTAGGGAAATGGCGGAAATGTTGGTGAAGGCTTGGGGCACGAATCTTGGCACGCCTCTTGATATGTGTTCGAGTATGGCAATGGTTGGTTTGCCGGCTTGTTTGGGGATTATGAGTGATTCTGATGCGTTGAAGTTGAGGTCTCATTTGAGGGATTGTTTTAAGGTTGAAGTACCGATATATTACAGGCAACCTAGGGATGGGGAGGTCGATCCGGTGACGGGGTATGCTAGAATATCTCATCAGATTTACAACACTGTTGATGATTATTACAGATTTAGGGATGCCATTTGCAATCTTGTTTCTTCTGGGTTCACATGTAAAGTTTTTCAAGATTGAGAGAGGTATGTCTTTCATCTGTATTAATTTTTCTATTTGTTTTTCTATGTTTGATTTGCAATTGATAGTGTGATGTTATTTCCAGATCATATAATCAGCTGAAATCAAACTGGCTGTAGAAAATAGTGATTAGATGTGCTTTTGTGGTTTGAAGTTCTTAATTATGTGCAATGTTTAAGTGTTTGGATGTTTCTGACTTTTTAAACAATTAATAGATAAAATGCACACAATTGGCATTTTTGTGGAGATTTTGTGAAATGAGAGTAAACGTCTCTTGAGTATGTAATTGGAGCTGCCATATTTTATTGGATCAATTGCATATATACCCTTGTAAACATCCCTTAAATGCATATATACCCAAGCAAAAACTTTAATTGCATATATACCCAATTTATTATTATGACAATATTACCCTTTCAAAAAAAATTAATAAACACTTACACATGGGTATATATGCCATTAAAGAGTTTTAGAGGGGGGAAATATGTTTTTAATTCATTTGCCAATTATAAGGTTTGTAAGGGGAAATTTGCCAATTATGAAATTTCAGTAAAAATAAGGGCAAACTAGTCACTACATAAACTACTTTTAATGAAAATGGGTAAATTTGCCAATTATGAGGTTTTGTAAGGGGATATATACATTTAAATTTTTTGCTTGGGTATATATGTCATTAAAGATTTTTAAAGGGGGAAATATGCTTTTAATCCTATTTTATTCTTTGGCATGATGCCAAATATCTTAATTCTTAGCTATTAAATCAACGGATGCTAGGACTGTATAGTGATTTATTAAGCTCTTTGGTGCCTCTCTTTCCCTTTGCAGAAAAAATGAACTTTATAGTGAGCCAACTAGTTTTTGCTTGTAGATAGTATCACTCAAGGATAAGCAAGTTAAATTGGTTTAACTAATCTACAACATAAATCCGTTTTCCTGAGTTTTAATGATGGTTGATTTGTTTATTTGTGTGTGTGTGAAGTGTGAATTATGAAACTGGATATGTCCTTTTGCTGATCTAGACTTGGTATCTTCATATGGAAAATCCAATTACTCTTATTGATGTTAGATGGAAAAATTAACTTGAGGGGATAATAAAAGAAAATGGTAGAGCTTGGTTGATGTAATGGTTTTTAATGGTTTTTCCCCTTTAAAGTTGAACAGTTATGAGGGTTGTTGTGTTTAATTAAACTAAAGGACCGCATATGTGAAATGCCAAAGTATCAAATATCCACAAGTGCTTCATATTTAGATAAAAAAGATGATATCTTTTATATGTAGTTATATATACTGCTAGTCGTTCTTCACTATTTATTTATTATATCATGGCCCAAAGTTAGTATGTTTACCTTTTCTTTGACCTCTATATAGAATGGGATTTGCATTTTCCATTATCTGAACATATGAAGTGTTTTTATTTTTAGGGAAAAAATTGCAAGAAAGGGTAGTACTATAGGCCCATGCGTGTTTGGGGTATTATATGAATATATGCTTCTTCTTTTTTTGACCAAATAAGGCAGCTTACTTGAAATGGGCACTTTTGACCTCAAAAAATCTGACGTTTGCTGAAGCCTGAAGGGTAATGCACCTATGTCAAAATTACCCTTTTTAAATGTTTTGAGAAGTTACCCTTTCAAAACACTTTCCCGCATTCTAATATGGTAATGTCAATTGTGCATGTGGGGTTATTTCGCTTGTGGTATGAGTGTGACGTATAAACTAATAGCGCAAATAAGTAGGAGGTCACAAAATTGCTTACGAAACGGTGATGTGCACTTTTACACAGGCGGCATAAGGGGCATGTTTCACAACAATCACAACAGTTTAATTTTTATGTACGGGTTGAAAGTTCAGGTTTTTATCCAAAACACTTTTTGTTTCATTTTGAATATTTTATAAACATTTAGTGCTTTAAATGTGACTACAAAAACTATCCATTCAGAAAAAAAAGGACACCTTCTGCATCTTTTGATCCTTATTTGACTATAGATGAGTCTTTTGGAGGAATATTGGGAAATAAGATAACTGTTTGGGTATTTAATAAAAAGTTTTGTTATTTCATTTCACCCATTTAATTAGACAGTGTAAAACATAATCCACATTGACCCGTTCAGATTAATTAGAGGATGGTATTGTTGGAAGTGTCAATATGGTCTAGGAATGAATTCTGTTAAACGTTGAATTTTTTTCATCTTTGTGTAATATATCATACTAAATCATAATATTATTAACACATCAGCACTATGCATGCCATTTATGGTTATCATTTCTTTCTATGCAGCGTGAACATAAGATTGTCGTGTTGCTCTTGCTGTTGCTGTTGACGTTTATAATAATGCTTCTGTCGGCAGAATGATAGAGAACCACAATATCTTGAGGAGAAAAAACATCTTCAAGATTTAAAGGTAACAAATCACATACCACCTGATGAAGTAGAATTCTCATCTGGAATGTGTGGTGATTCTTGTTTAGCTTTTACATTTGTACAGCTTGTTTGGAGCAGCTGTTGATCTTCTCTGCTAAGCTACAATGGGTTGTCAATTTGTCATTGACCCTCACATCTATACCATTAGAATTACATTTTCTTTATTATAAATACCAAAAATAATTTGGTTCTTTTTACAAACTTGATGCATACAAGTCCACGATTTTAAAATTTCATTTCGAGCAATTGAATCTTCTCGAAGCGTTTCTTTTTATGACAAATAATGTCCATACAGATGTGAAGCATAAAAGAAGGGGGGGATTGAATGTAGTGCAAGTGTGGGGTTGAGAACCCTGGTTCGAACCGCAAAGCCTCCCTTTCACCCATGTTTCGATGTGATTCCGGCATGGCTTGTCACTGGCGAGTGCGCATTGCCTTCGGTGTTCAGGGTATGAGGCAACCAGTCACGGGTCGGTTAGCGTGTCCGGTAACAGATGTTTAATACGCGTGCATCTCCCACTCTTCATTGTCATAACTACATGAAACACACATTTATCAAAGTTGGTCTTACAATTTATATTTTGATGATTTCTAGACTGTTTACTTTTTATCCATAAGGATTTATTCTATGAAGCTAGCCATTTTGACCCTTATGCATTTATGCATATAACAAATTTTTTGCCTGCCTATTTCAACCCTTTCTCTATCAAGTAAGTGCACATTTCAACCCAAACTGCCCAAAATATTTACCGTTTCCATATGTTTCCTCTATTTTGGATCAAAATTGTCGGCCTTGACATCAAGGGTTATACCTTGTGTTCTGAAAACGTGAGGAGCACTAAGGTGAAAGAGAAAGACGCTCATATCATGCACAAAATGCATTCAAAGAACATGGATAAGAGGAGCAACAGCTGAGGAGATGAGTTCACAAGACCAATGACATGATCGCCACCTAGGGCATACCTCTATCCAAGTCACACACCTCAGGTACACTGCTTGCTTGCCCTCATCCGAGTGCATCGCCTTGCACCTAGGCTTGCTCCAAGTGTGTTATTTACAACACATGATCCGCCTTCTCAAAACAAGAACCTAGCTCTACAGGATCAACCTCCATCTATATTGTATTCATAGGCGAAGCTTACTATGGGTGGGGGGCCCATCCTTTTTACATCAGTAGTGTTGATTTTCGGCTCGGTAGTGTAAATTTTCGACTCGTTAGTATAAATTTTCTGTCCGGTAGTGTGAATTTTTCAAAAAATATAGAGTCCGCCCCTATAAAATAGTTTACTTTCGCCCCCGCCCCCTATGGTGTGGTTCAAGCTCCGCCATTGATTGATTGTATTCCTTTTTCTTTCGTAAAATTTTGCTTGCTTTGCTTATTATTCATAACATTATATCATTCTAAAATGTTATTATTTTTGTTCTTGTTTTCATCAAACTTGTTCCTCTATATATAGAGGATCTTTCTCTTAGTACGATGATTAGATGATTAGGTGAGATATTGAGATCCTAAGAATAAAAAGTTTGATTACACTACTTTTCTCATGAAGATTATAACCAGGGTGATTATCTCTGAATGGATAAATTTGTTCATCTTTCTTTTTATCAATGGATATGTGGTTGGGTGTTACATGTCAAATAAATAAAGGGGCTAATTGTAATTGTAGTATAGCGTGAGGTGGTACTTGTAACTTGTAGTCATCAGTAGTTACTTAAACGAACTGTAAGAGAGGAATGGGTATCGATGATTTGAGAGTTAATCTCCTTCTTTGTGTTTTCTTTCTTCTCTAAAATCGATCGTAACAATGGTATTAGAGTTGTTCGATTCTCGGACACTCTTGATTGGAATCCAGTATCAAGTCGACGAAGCAATTAACACGATGTCGACAATAAGAAATCAAACCCTGGAGCAGAAGATCCAAGAACATGAAGCAACGAATCATAATCAAATGTGGAAACAGAGGGCTCAAGAACACGAAGCAACCTTGCTTCGTTTGGAAGCGACGGAGGTAATCAAGGCTGCGGCGACAAGGAAGAATTTCAGGGATATGGAATTAGTGAAGGTTCAATTAGCCGAAATTCTTAAGAATCTGCAAACGCTCAACAATAATCAGGGCAGTCCACTCACCGCCAACTCAGGTAACGATGTATGGGGTAATGATTTGGGGGATAGTTCATACAATAGAAGCAATAATCGAATAACCAAAATGGAATTCCCAAAGTTTACTGGTGTAAATGTGGAAGGATGGTTATGTCAGGTGGAGTATTTTTTTCTTAATCGGCAAAACCCTTGAGTTTGAAGGTCATGTATGCTACTGTGCATTTACAAGATACAACACTACGATGGCATCAATCTTTTGTGCAATCAAGAGGAGGATCAATCGAAGGAATGATATGGCCTGATTATAAAAGGTTCATTGCAACCCGATTTACGGTGGTATTGGGGCAAGATTCTATGGGATCTTTAGCATCCTTGCGACAGGCCAGTTCACTTAGATCTGATGGTTCAAATGATACAAATCAGGTAACAGTTCAATCGAATAAGATAGGTGAACTTACTGAAGTTAATGATTCACATGATATAGTTAAGATCGAGTTTGACTACAATATGTTCTATGATGTGTTTAAAAGAGTTAAACCTAGAATAGATATAGTCTTGACAAATGATTCAAAAGAAGATATAAGTGAATAAGTCTGTATTGATTCTTATAAGGAGTCATATGAAGGTGAAGAGTATGAAAATGACACTTTGAATCTAGATATGAGTGTTAAAATTGAAGAGGTTGATGAGGATATAAGCAACAAGAAATCAGTTCTTGTGCTTTTACTTGGTGTGGGGCATATAGGTCTTGAAAAGGTGGAAATTAAGTCGGAAATAATTAGTGGAAATGCACATTTACTTTGGCTAAGTTATCTTGTCAACTTAGATGAGTATGGTAGAGTTGTTACTTCAACAAAGGATATTTGTTCATGGAAAAAGAAACTATTAAAGTGGATACATACTTGTTGGATTTGTAATCCAAAGTGTAAAGGTGGCCAAGAGTCTATGGAATTTTGTATTCACACTGCACAAATGAGCAGGTGGTCATCTATTTCTGAAAACAAGTTGTGGAGGCTTTTAAGGGAATATGCACCGGTAGCTAAATAACTATGGAATTACCCATCAATGAAGACAGCTTACAAGAGACAGAATGTTAAATGTTACACGAAACAACTGTTAAATGGACTTGATCATTGTCATAGCAATCGTGTCCTGTATCATGACATGAAGGGGTTGAATTTATTGATTAACATTAATGGAATCTTAGAAATTGACAACTTTAGAAGCTTTTGTTGGCTAGCTAGAGTAGAAGCAAGACTTAAAAATCATTTAGAGAGGCTGCCATGTAGCTCTACAATAACCGAACAACGTGAAGGAAGAAAAGGTTGGGTAATTACTGCACCAAAGGTGGTGGTATCAAGATTAAATCCTATCAATGTTTTGTGGGCTTTGAAGTCTAAAAACCTGCTGCCCTACATATGCAATTGCAAGTTGGTTAAGAGTGTGGTTAATATTTCTGTTTTGCAGCCTTCTATCTTGGTTTTTACTCAGCAAACGACCTGTTGTGATTGTATTGCTCTCATTGTTTTCCTAGATAATTACATTGACCGTGGTTGTGAGATTTGGGTAAAAAAGGGGTGGTTCAACAATCATTGCCTGAAAATATACTCCACCAATACAAGCATGGATTTGGTGTACCCAGCTCCTAAGAAGTGTGGTGTTATTGGTATGTTGTAGTGTTCATAGTTATGGAAACAAAGGAACAGACAGGTCATTTGAATGAGGTTAAGGCGAGATATGAAGTGATGCTGCTACATGGTGTTACAATTGCTAAGTCACACAAAGAGGACTTTTATTTGAAAGATGGTCATTTTTACAGACACTACCTACAGAAATCAACATTGTGTCTGAAGATGAGACTGCATTTTTTTCTTCTTATTTTTGATTCTTGAGGTCAAGAATCTTTAATGAGGGGAGTATTGTTACATGTCAAATAAATGAAGGGGCTAATTGTAATTGTGGTATAGCGTGAGGTGGTACTTGTAACTTGTAGTCATCAATAGTTACTTAAACGAACTGTAAGAGAGGAATGGGTATCGATGATTTGAGAATAAATCTCCTCTGTGTTTTCTTTCCTCTAAAATCGATCGTAACATTAGGAGTGGCTAATTTAAAACCCACATTGGAACATAAGAACATCCTCGCAGTCAAAGCCTTTTTTGTGATTAGCCAGAACTTGTTTCATTAGATCTTAATAAAGTTGAACTAGCATCAAAAGGTAATGCAAGTAGCTAGGTTTGGTGATGGCACCGATGAAATCGTTTAATGTTTTAGAGTTTTAGTATGTTATACAAACTAATAACATAAATCATCTTTATGGTATGGAAGATTATAGATTTAAAAAGTTAAAATTGTTTGTTGTTTATTTTCTTGAAATTATATGAATTATTTGTCTTACTAGTCCTTTCACATTTTTCATGGGTCCTTCAAATGAACGTACATTTTTCATGTAGTTAAATAAGTTTTTTTATTAAAAAAAGAAAATAAAATATATGAGACATCGCTCTCGCTCTCTCTCAAGTGATGCACCCACCACTAAAGAATGGTAAAATACAACAAACCAGAGACATTTAGAATGGGTAATGAAATCTTTATTCGGATAGGAAATTAGTTTTTTTTTTTTTAAATTAGGACGGATATAATCTTATATGATACTCGTCTAACCACCCAAACACATTTAAAGGAAATAACCAAAGGCCATCAAACTCATTTGACCTATAAGCCTTAATTTTGTTGTTCATACAACCAACATAAACCAACATGACACAAGTCTTTGTATCTTACAATGATTTTATTTTGTAAGATCGTTCTCCCTCTCTCTCAAGTGATGCATCCACAACCAAAAGAGAGTAAAATAAGATTGACAAGTAATGAAACTTCTATTCCAATATGGAATTCGTTTTATGACGGGTATATTATCAGATACTCGGCTAACTACTTAACACGTCTATCCTAATTTAAATTGAATATATTTAAATTTAAAAGAAATAACCAAAGACCTTCGACATCTCATTCGACCTAAAATCCACATTTGTTGCTCATATAACCAGTGTAAATCAAATCACATGTCTTGCAATGGTTTTGATTTGTTTAACATATAAAGAACGTCTGGACTTGTTAATCTGCATTTTGACATCTCAATTATAAGATAACTTCCATTATATAAACAAAATATCTCAAAAAGTAAGGCAATTCATGGGACTATTTGCCTGTTACATAATTTTGACTCCATTTTGATTATTCACTCTCATTGGCTCACAGCTTTTGATTTGAGCATTTAAGCTCATGCCACAAACAAAACAATGTATCAAACACATCATCTTCATCACCATCTTCAAACTTATGATCACCTTTTGAGACATTTATAACAGTTTTCAGCCAGTCTTCATGCAAAGTTGAAAACTCAGACCGCCGTTCACTTGACCGGAAACTTACTCCGATCTTTGTTTTCATAACTTCCGCCGCCTTTGTGGCGGCTTCCACCACCTTTCTTGGGATTCCGGCCATTAATGCCACTTGCATCCCATAGCTTTTTGGGCAGGCACCAGCGGTTAGACGGTAGAGAAAAGTTAACTGTTGGTTGGTTGATGGTGAGGTATTGCTTGCAGGTTTGAATGCACATGCCATGTGTTGTAATGTAACGTGTGGGTGGGTGGCGAATTCTTTAGTGAGTGGGTGGTAATGTGTTGCGAATAATAATCGGCAGTTCACTTTATCAACAAGATGACGAAACACCTGTGTTACACAGACAAATGAATAAAAATGAAGGTTTTGAATGTAAAAGTGTTTGTCGCGATGAAACAAGATCAAACCAGAAATGAAATTAAAGAACATAGTAAAGAAACTGATCTAAACTGGTTCATGTTGTTCTGGTTCTAGTTCAGGTTCAGACACGGTTTCAACCAGGTTGAAAAACTCTAGAACCGAGAGCTAAGCCGGTCTGGACCAGTTCTTGCACTGGCCCAGTGTATTTGCATTTTTGTTCAAAATTTGACCATTATAGTTATCAACAGTGTATAGAACATATGAAAAACCTTTGTTTATTCTTTATTTTCTGAACAGAAAAAGTATCAAATATACCAGAAAACGAATTAGTTAGCAAACCAATTTAGTAGGTTCAACCCCTTTTTGGAACCGTTTTACCTACTTGATCTGTGGAGATATAATATGACCTAGATCAACCCCTTTTTGGTAAATGGGTTGAAATTGCAATCTATAGCAGTGAGTGATTTTGGAGAAATTAAGGAAAAGCAAATGCAAAATGCCCATTGTGTATCCGAATAATTCTCCTAAACCACTCATTCTGGCAGCATATAGCATTTATGTCTAAAGTTAGGAGGTATACTCACAGCATAAGCGATAGCATATCCATCAAAAGTGCTTGTTCCTCGGCCCAATTCATCAAGAATAACAAGAGAATCTTGAGATGCATTTTGCAAAATCGATGCTGTTTCTGTACATTCAACGAGAAAGGTACCTAAAAAGGGGAGAGGGGGGATTAAGAAGTTAACAAAGTAACCAACACTCAAAGGGAAAATGGGCGTGTCAAGCAGGTGGTTGGGTAACACGTCAAAATGAGTAATTTTTGGTACGGCGTGAAACAAGGGCTTGCTAGAACACTTGTCCAAAAAAAATTGTTTTTATAAATATGATAAGTCTGGCAATATATACATATATACATAAGAATTATATGTTTTATATCATCCCAGTAATAATCTGGCCAATTAAACAAAACATTTCAAAGGTATCTTCCATTTAAGCGTTACTTCATTTTACCTGTTTGATGAACCAACTCACCTCTAGGCTCTAACTGGTATATTTTATCAGTTTGCAAACTTTTCATTGTTTCCATTTTCCAATCCTTTAATCAACACTATATAACAAAAGCAGTGAAACATAGATTGCAAGACAGTTCTACAGTTAACGGGTTTTCTTGTAAATGTCCTTTTTATTAATAATGAACAAGTTCTTTTTATAAATGTGCTTTTAAGTAATAACTAAAAACTTGTTTTATAAATGCAACTTCTTAATAATAATTAGTAACAAATTCATTTTATAATTTTTTTTACTAATAATTAACAAGTATTTAACATCTAGTTAAAAACTTACTTTCACCAGTCATTATACGATCAGTAGCACCAAGACGTGTGAAAATGACATCCACAGGTGACAGAACACACTTTTCACAAGGAACATAGCAGCCCAGCTGCAAACAACAAAAAATATCAAGATGAAACACAAGAAAGTATGCAAATAAAGCATTTTACTATTACCATACAATCCAGTAAACTAGAGGTGGCAATTTCAAACAATTACTAATGAACAAGTCAATTCAAATTATGTTTCATCTCCAAAGTGTCAAACACACCAAATGGGTCAAAAGTCATCCAAAGTGTACTTTTATAGTACCAAAACCTTACAATCATTTTATCCAAATAAAACTTGTATAATTATTGAAAAAATACAATTATTGTAACGCGAAATATCAGGAAAAAAATTATGGGAAGAACTTTGGATCAAACCAACCCGAGCAATACCCCTGTGATGCATCAAACTTCTAAATCGTTTTATTTAGAGCGTACATTATTGAAAATAATATAATTTTAGTACTCATATCAGACAAAACTATTAATAAAAATGTACAAAAAAAATTGACTAGTGTTTTAGGTCAACCCAACCCTACATGTACATAAAATGACTTTTTTTACCGGAGCCCATATGAACCCTTACCCAATCCACCAATTTTGCCACCTATACAGTTATCTATTTTCCCTGATGTTTATTAAAATTACCTGAGCAAGAATAACAGCTAAACAAGTAGCACGAAGAAGGGTTGACTTTCCACCCATATTTGGTCCAGTCAACAGCAAAGTACGAGGACTATATCCAAATTCATTATCTCCAAGACACAAGTCATTAGGAACAGGCGTTCCTCCACTCTCTCCAAGGGCATACGGATGCCATAATCCTCTCATATGAAGTGTAGGCCCCGTAGACTGCTGGCTAAAACCCGATGAATTTGACCTTGCAACTATGATAGGCCTAGACATGGGCATGCATGAAAAGTTTGCAGTGATGGCAAAAGATCTAAGCACATCAATACAGTTTAGAGCAAAGATCACTTGAGACCACTCGTTAGCTTTCTCCATAAATAATTCGATAAGAATCGATAGTATTTCAGCATCAGAGTCCTTGAGTTCATGTGCCTGATACCATAATTTATGTCAGCAATTCAAGATAACAGTATACATCACCAGATATATATACACATGCATATGCATGTATTCATAAAAGAGTAAGAAAGTATAATAACCAACGGCCCTCACCACATATGGCTTATGCAAGAAAGTAGAGGTGATAAAATATACAGGTCAATGTGAATTTTTTAACCCTTTTGGGCTAACTCTATTGTCACAAAAAAATTATATATTTTTGCATGTTGAATATGATTACAAATTATCTAGAAGATTTACAAAGATACTTTGGCCGCTATTTAAGCCATTCGACCAGTTAGAGAAAATCATAATTAAAGCCTCAGTTCATAAGTAGACATGTTGAAATAGCGACATCTATAAGAATAAAAAAACATGCCACAAAATAACTTATCTGACCTGACCTGTATTATCACTATGGACTTGTACAAAAATAACTAAAAGGATATTGATGAACATTAAAATGCCTGATAATTTGGGAAATCACTGTCTACAGCTGCTTCAAATTGGGTAAGGAATTTATCAAGGCCATCGGTCCCACTTAGCACCGGAAGGGTAAATATTTTTACTAATAATGAGTAGACGTCATCTTCTTTCTGCAAAAGCATCAATAAATCCATTCCAACTCGAAGACCTTTAACAAGAGATCCAAATGCTTTCACCTGTTCCATCAAAAACCAAATTGCACTCCAATTAATACAAAAACCAAAAAAAAAATGGAAGAACTATTTTATTTTTATTTTTCTATTGAATATAATTTTCAAATAAGTTGGTGAGCTTGGGAATATATACATTAAGGCATAATACAGATTATGAGAAAAGAAGAAAAGACATGGAGAATCATTAGGCAACTTAAACTTGAACCAGATGGTAAACATGCTCAATGAGCACACAGGACATTATTAAATCTTATAAATAAATGCTACATCAATGATGCAATGCAAATGTAGAGTGCCCAAGTGGACAATATCTAGACGCAAGACGCTACCACCAAGACTCAGCTTTGCTCCAAGCCTATGAAAGTAAATGTCATGCTTACAACAAAGGAACAATCATTAATCAAAGTCAGCTATTCTATTTTACAAACTCATTAGCAATGAGCAATAATATGCTACTTCTGCACGAAATAAAACAGAATACACTATTTAATAGTAAAACAAAAAAATATATAAGCATGTGAAGAAAAGAGTTTTAAGAAGAATATTGCTTTATATTAGAAATGGCAATTTCAACTCGGTTACATATAAGTTGATCGATTTGGGTTGTGTTTTAACCCAAGAAGGTACAAAAACTACCTAGACGAAAAATGGATCAAATGGGTTGAGCTGGTCAAACAACTTGAATGTCACCCAAAGCCTATTGTTACTCGTTGTATAAAAAAATAAAGAACTTACTCGTTGTTTCAATATTTTGCTGCCAATCAAGGGCAATAAAAGTAAAGCAGATGACTTTAATGTAGCTTTAATTTGTCCAAGAAATCTCTCTAAGTGTGGAAGCTTTTTAAGATATTGAGCAATAAGTGCCATTATCTCTGCATGCCCCATCAATTCTTCAACCACATTAAGCCTATGATTAATTTCCTCTGCATCTTTCAATGGGTGGCATAGCCACCTCCTTAAGAGCCCTTTACCGGATAATGTCACGCAGTTATCAAGATATTTGTACAGTGTTCCTGGAAAATGGCATCAGTTGCAATGAGACCAAGGATGATCGTAATGACATCAGTTGCAATGAGACCAAAGATGATTGTACCAAGCATTACTTGTACAGGTTACAAAATAGGCAGTATGGACAGGGTGGGTTGACCCATAAACGTCTTTTGTTCTTTTTTTCTTGATATTTAAATGTGAAAGCATTTAATATGATTACAAAAATTATGCCATCATGATACTAATCCAGTTAACTGAATACATCAATTTAAAAGATTTTAAGCATTTAATTACAGTGTACCCATTTGTGTTACACTGTTAGAGGTAAAATATAACCCAAGTAAATCCACATTTCTAGGTATATGGGTTGTATTGCCATCTCTAATTATTTGTGCCTCTAAGATGGACAATATACTATACTATGATTATATTATTGACTTGCCTGATGTTCCACTATCTGCATTATTACTGAATATTTCAAGATTAGCCATTGTCTGTCCATCCATTCTAAGGCATCCTCTGTAGACTTCATAGCGAAAAATGCTTCCATTTCGTAATGCATCATCTAGCTGCTCAAAGTTGTAATTGTTAATCATGCATTGAAATATCACGACCAATACAGCTAACATAAACTCACATATCTTAGCAAATATCTAGGTTTGGCAAAAAACAGGTTAGGTTGGTAACTTTTTTGTAGAACAGTCTTGTTGGATTGACCGAGAAAAACTTTTTGCCTGATTTTTTATACGTAACTTGTTTTAAGTTTGACAAAAAGACTATTCCAAATATGATACAACAGTTTGGATTAAAAAGTTTAGTGGGTTCTATGCATCAAAAAATTACGCCGACTCTCAACCAAGTTGACCCGCTAGTGATAAAACATAACCCGAAGCACTCCCTGTACTAATGGGTCAAAATTAGGGAAAACAATTCCAATCACATGAAACACAACACAAACCCCACCAATCAGCTTACAAGCAGTTGACTTGATCAACTCTTTTACAACTCATTAGACGTCAACCCCTTTGACACATTTAGATAATCAACTTACTACGGGTTACACGTTGTTAGAAGTAAATCCTAATTGTGGTCATATGTGGAAGTTTAGGGGGGAGAATCATCAAGAGTCTAAAGATAGGTTTGTTTTATTTAGTAAGTTTTAATTAGCTTTATTTAAGGTATTTAGTATTTATGTTTTGGCTGTGAATGAGCTGTCATTCCAGCTGTGTTTGAGTGGAGCTTTCATTATTATTAAGGTTAGGATTAGTATAAAAGAGGGTTATTGTCTAAGAGTTTTGTGTGTGGTTTTTATTCA
>BJCN01323324.1:2145-12314 GCA_018326445.1 Flaveria brownii
CTCTAGCAAGGTGACCTGGTTTATCATAGTTGTAACATCTTAAACTTGTTTTTATCAAACCCTATTATGCTTAAGTTCTTTAAACTGAACATTTTCTGTAAGGCCCCGTTCCCGGGCACCTCACATTTGGTCATTCATCACACATAAAACATACAATTATTTAAAACATCGTAGTGGAAAATAATTAAAACCATTTCATATATTTTAATGACAACTTTTGCAACATAATACAATGCAGTTACCTATTACAAAGTATTATAATTGCATTACATCACAAAATTGTCATTGTTATATTAATGGATGCCATCCCAAAAATACCAAGTAGCTGCCCGTTCCATCCTCAGCAACTTTTACATGCCAACTGGAAAATACATAAAAGTCAGCGTTGTTGAGTGAGTTCTAGTTTTATAAATAAAATACATTACTTTCGATATAAACTTTCTTTACTTTGATACGCGGTCATGCATCATATGTAAAGATAGATAGTATTACTTTTAACTTTCATTAACATTCATTGTTCACCATCATATTCATAGCATGTTTTCATTTCATGCTTTTCGTTAACATTCTCTTACTTTTGTTCTCATTCTTTCATAACGTACTTATTATCATTCTCTTACTTTCGTACTTGTTTACTTTCTTTCTTTCTTTCGTACGTTACGTCATTCTTTTACATTTATATGGATTTATGAACAATACCCCGAACATTATGCATGAAGCTGATGCTGAACCTGTGATAATTAAACCACGAACATTATGCACGAAGCTAATCCAGTCACCTAGGGCAAGTCATCTCTCCGATTCATTGAAACCAATTGGTCATACCCCGAACATTGTGCACGAAGCTGAGTTGGACCTGTGGTAATTAAACCATGGACATTGTGTACGAAGCTGATCCAGTCACCTAGGACATACCGAAGGGCCTTGTCAATCTCAATGATTGACCCTGTGTGCATCTTTTGGGGTAGCTAACCCACATCACAGTGGAGCTAACAACAACATGGTCGTGCACCTCCTTTCATTTGCTTGCAAGCCATTCTTTCATTCATTACGTTTTACTTTTCATCATTGTTATCTTTCATTTTGTTACGTTATTCTTTACGTTCTTTCATTCATTTATCATACTACGTAAAGTAATAACATAATATATAACATACTTTATAATATAATATAAATACATTTAATCATCATTAAAACATAACACATTAAAACATAACGTACATCATTCATACATTTCATAACCTTAAAACATCCCATAATCATGCTTAAAATGGGTAATCATTACCCATAAGTCAAATTTAGTCAAAACCTAGACTTTCTGCTTTTTCCTGAAATTTCAGAAAATATTCTAAGTGTCTAGGCGCATGGGCACTATTTGGGCGTTTCTGCCCTGTTCAGGCGTTTTGCTACTATGCAGACGTCTGGACTTACACTTAGTTAGTTTTCACTTAGACGCATGGGCCTATTTAGGCGCATGGGCACAATTCAGGCGTTTGGGCCTAACACTTAGTCATTCAGAAACATTTTCCAGACGTTTGGGTACAATTCAGGCGCATGGGCCTGACTTAGACGCATGGGTACTTAGGCGGTTGGGCACTGTTTAAGCGGTTGGGAACACTTAGAAAATTAAACCTTTGGACGCATGGGCCACTGTTTGGGTGGTTGGACAACTAACTTTCACTTAAACAACATGAATCAGTCCTAATTTGTCTTAAATCATGATCTAAGCTTAGTATTAACATTCCAAGCATCATAACATGTACATACACGCCTAAATATCCCAAATTTACACCCACCCACATGCATATTCACACACACATATACGGGTGAAAAACCCATTTTTATAAAACATGTTTACTTGCATTATCCAGCCCCAAAGTTTGTCAAAAACATGTTAAAAAGGGGGTTCCAAAACTCACCTTAGTTGTTTTCGCGTTTGAACCCTGCTCTTGAACTTATCATACGTTTTAACACCTATAACACACTAAAACACACACAAACGTATATACAATAACACATATGAGCATGTTACTGAGGCTAAGTCGACCAAAACAACTTAAAATACCAAAATCTTACCTTGAACTTCAACTTCTTCTTCTTCCTCTCTCTAAAACTCGAATTCTCTGTTGTTTCTCTCTCTCAAACCAAATGTCAAAGTGTAAGTAGGCAACATGGGCGGCCATGTTGCTTTATTCACCAACTTTCCAAAGTTTTGTCCTTTTGGACACTTTTAACCCCTCTTCTTGGGTTAAATAACATTTCCTTCTTTTATTAACGTTTATTCTTTCTTTCTTCGTCTATAAAAATATCCGGGTGTTACATTTTCCTCCACGTTCTCCTAGGAAAGTTGTTCGTCCGGTACACCATCATCACCATCTGGTACATAATATCGTTTTCTTCAACATCATTAGGATTAACTTGTTGCAAGTCATCAACTAAGATCTTGTGTGCACTGGGTCTCCTGACCATGAAAACTTTGCTGCTATTCATAAAGGTTGTGAATGAAACCAGATGCTCTTCAGCAATTTGGATTGTTTGCTTTGATTGGTCGGAATTAACAACAAAAGCTTGTTGAGTGGGTTGTGAGTATTGACTATGTAGATAAACTTAAGACTGGATTGAGGTTGTATTGGAAAGAATTGGTTTTGAGAAGAAGCTTGAAACTGAGCAAGGATGTTTCTTTGACTTTTGAATTGATAGATTTGGTTGATTGTTGTTGACAATTGGAAATAAATAACATAGTAGTTAGGATTACTAGCCATTTTTGCATATAGAGCAAATGCTTTAGCTCCCATGGTGTTTAAATGGTTTGCAGCTCTCTGTTTGTCATCCATCTCATATGACTTAATAGTGGACATAAGATTTCTAAGAGACAACGTAAACATATCCTTTATTCTTTTGATTGTAGTGCAGTTGTTGTTCTAGCTATATGGCAATGAGTTTAACAACTTCTTTTTAATATAGATATTCTCTAACGTTATTCCTACACTCTTCATTTTCGTTATTAGTTTAACAAATCTGGACATTTGAGCCTCCAAAGTCTCACCCAACACATGGCTAAACATGTTAAACTCCTAGTTCAACATGTCCTTTCAGCTTTCTCTCATGTCCTTTTACACATGATTTCTTCCTCTATTGCATCCCGTAAATCTCTAGCTTTTCTGAGATCCTAAAACTTCTAGGCTATCTCAGTAGTAAGTGCCATTGTGATTGTAGGATACACTTTGTCATCAAGCTCAAGATTCTTCATATCTTTCTCGCCTACCAACTCTGCCTTTGTCAATGTAATACACAGGATGTACGGTCCATGTTTGATTAACTGCATTATTTGGGCTTCGGTGTAAATGACATGATTCTCAAATCTATAAACCCAATCAGGATAATCTTCTTTGTTGAGAAGTCTTGGAGGTTTTGTACATCATTGTCAAGGTTAAGAGTAGCGGTGAGATTTCAGATATGCCAATTCTTAAATTCAAGAGTTAAACCTTATAAAAATTCTTGAATGTCAAATTTCTTGCGCAAACAGTCTTAGCTCACACTATTCACACAAGCTTCTCAAATCAAGTTATCGCGCGGATAGTTTTGTAACTTAATTTTGTGAGAATTTGAACTTGTTACGTGAAAGGAATATTTTCCAACAAACTTTTGTGAAATATGAACTTTTCGCGTGAATACTAACTTTTTACGTGCGAAAACCAAGTTTAAGCTTGATCAATTTTACACAATTTCGAGGATTCCAACTTCAAAATTTTCACCAAAATGATCAAAATTAAGTTGTTAAACTTAAAATTAATGTTTTAGGTTCAGATAACGTCGCCTAATTGTCTCTATTTCGATTCAGTTAAATCAACTGTTCAAGTAGACAACATCAAATCTTCAGTCAAACGCATATCAGCTCTTAACAACTTCAAAATTAACCACAGACAATAGAAATCAAGTAATATTCAAAGGAATTCGGTTTTTCAGGTCAAGAACACTTCATAAAGTTATCAATCTTCAATCAAATTGATCAAGAGCATACCAAGCTCTGATACCAATTGTAAAGATCAGTAATAACAAATCAGATCGATCTCTTAATAAGAACGTGTAATATAATCAGCATCGTAAGAAGATTGAACAAATAATAAGATGAACATAATTGTAAATAAACTTCATTTGTATTGCAATCTGATTTAAAAGCTTAGCTAAATTACATCAAAAGCTTATTATATGTACTAAACAAAAGTACTTCTCACGCGAGATACAACCTCTCGTGCGGATACTTCAGATTCTCGCGTGACTAATCTTGATCATCTTGATTTTGATTTTCTATGCCTCTAGGTTCAATCCCTTCAAATTCATAAGATCAAATCAAACATATCAATAGAGTTACCATTTCACGAAAGTAGCATCCAACAACCCAACTTTCATTAATTTCAACCATTGATTAATCAATTTTATTCCTAATCTAGTTTATAGCATTTATCTAAGCATAATAAACACCCATGAATCACAAACTCCAAATTCTCAAGAATTAAAGTTTCCTCTTATAGTAAAGTATGAACGAGTCAATAAATCTATGAAATTCGTGCATAACCCACGTAAACTATAAGGAACTAGCCTTTATAAATTATAATATAAAGTGAAAAGTAAACACTCAAATAATGCAAGAAATATAAGGATGCGAGAACTACAAGATAACAGATAGAATCTCATCACGTGAAAATTTGGAGTTGCCACGAGAGAACCTAATGTTCTTGTGCGAGAACATCTAGATAATATATATAGATGTTTCTTCTTTGTATTTCATTATGTGCGTTTCATTTGTAAAAGTGCTCTAAGCATGAGAGCATAGAGCTATGTGATAGGCCACCTGAGGGGAGCTCATATCAGGAGATCGAGCTTCAACTATGTAATATTTTTTGGTATTGTAATCGTTTGATAAATAATATTCACTTGAGTTTGTTTGCAGTTTGTTGATATCACACATGTACACATCCATCTTAATTTGATTATCAAGTTGTAACACCCGAAATTTTATTTAAAAGAACGGAAAAGAAAATTAAATAGAGAGAAAAGAAAATGGACACAAGTTGAGGGGGATAAAGTGTACGAACTACAAAAGTCTAATATTTTATATTAAAATGGGTATGGCCACCCACATTAAAGCAGAGAATTGCTTTTGTTCTCGGTTGAAGAAGAAGAAGTAGAAAGCTCTCGGTTTTAGAGAGAGGGGGAGAAGAAGCTTCAAAGGTAAGTTTTCTTGATTATAAGTCCGGTTTCAGCTGGGTTTCGAGTTCTAAACCGAAGTTCTTGGTGATTTGTGTTTGTTCTCGAGACTTAGGAGCTGAATTTGAAGGTGAATCTCTGATTTGAAGTGTGCTACTGAAAGATTGTTCCAGGTGAGTTTCGAGAACCCCTCTTTTACTGATTTTAAAGTGTTTGGAGCTATTATGCATACCAAGTAAAATGTTTAAAAGAAACCGTAGGTTTATAGCTGTGTGTTCGAAAATATTATGTGTATGTATGTTTTAGAGTTTGATTAGGGCCAATAAATTGATGTTTGAATGTTTTTAGAGCCCTAGTATGTTAGATCTATGTTTGGGTAGTGTTAGAATGATAATTGAGTGTTGTATGTAGCATAGTAAAATATTTCCAAATTGATCCCATGCGTCTAAGTGTCCTCATGCGCCTAAGGACATGCGCCCAAACACTAACCATACGCCTGAACAGTGGCTCATGCGCCCAACATGTTGGCCATGCGTCTAAGTGTTGGCCATGCGTCCAAGAGTGGGCCATGCGCCCAAACAGTGATCTCATGCGCCCATGATTTGCTCAGAAGCCCGTGTTGGGCCATGCGCCCAAATAGTGCCCATGCGCCCAAACCCCATGCACCTAAGTGTTAAGAATTTAAGTGTAAGCTCAGACGCCTAAACAGTGGCAAAGCGCCCAAACAGGGCAGAAACCCCCAAATAGTTCCCATGCGCCTAAGTGTTAAAACGGCTAAGTGTTAAAACGGCTAAGTGTTGATGCGCCTGCATAGTGGCGAAGCGCCCGAACAGGGCAGAAACGCCCAAATAGTGCCCATGCGCCCAGAAGCTTTTACACTTAGAATTTTCTGCTGATGCACCTAAGGTATTCCATACGCCTAGTTTGAGACTTAAGATTTTCTAAGGGGCCTTATGAGAAGAAAATGATTGAGATAGGATCTGTTATGATGGCTTATACTTGATGTGTGCATCATGATGTGATGGAGACTATGATGTGTATGTGTGTGAGTGATATGTTATCTTCCTTCGTTAAAGAATTTTCAAAACGTACATATGATATTTTGTAATACATTATGTATGACCTTACGTGGTGTGATGTATAAACGAATAAATTAATGAATGTAAAGTATTATGTAATGAAGTGAAAGATAATGATAAAGTACAAACGAACGAATACGATAAAGTACGAAACAAACAAACACATGAAATAATGAATGGTGAGTATGGAAATAACGGATGATGAGATCCGTGTCACATACCCCGATACTGTGTCAGTCTTCGGACATGAGTCGGGGGTTTGTTTACAGGCCCCAGCACAACATCAGTCTTCGGACATGAGTCGGGGGTATTGTAGGAGACAAAATAGAGATATGATATCTTTGTCACGTAATCTGGTACTGTGTTAGTCTTCGGACATGAGTCGGGGGTTTGTTTATCAGGCCCCAGCACAGTATCAGTCTTCGGACATGAGTCGGGGGTATTGCATGAGACGAGATAATGAGGTGAGCGACTTTGTGTTGCAATAGACTCGGATAGAGTTCAATCAATGTAAGTGGCTAATCATAACTGGCCACTGTGTCGGACTAAAAGAACCAATGAGCCAGATCAGAAAAACCTTTAAGTCCCACAGACATCATAACAACTGAAGAAGGCTACATCAGCTGAAGACATCAGCTGAAGACATGTACTGAAGACAAAGTCTGAAGTTCAAGTATTGAAGACAAAGTCTGAAGATCAAGAACTAAAGACAAAGTCTAAAAGTATCTACTGAATACAAAGTCTGAAGTTCAAGTCTTCAGAGGTCGTCACAACAGCTGAAGTAGTACTCTTTAGTAGTTGTGATGGTTTTATTTCAGTAGTTTTCTTTTCTAGTTTTAGTAGTTTGTTTTCAGCAGTTTACTTAATGTAAAACGTCTGAAGAGCCTGTTCTTCAGACGTTGTAGTTTCAGTAGTTATAGTAGCAGTACACTTAGCTTTTATTGCAAGAAGATGTCAGCTGTTGTAGACATCTTCAGTAGTTTTGTTAACTTTCAGTTGTTATTTGTAAAACGGTTAGATGTCACTATCAAGTGACATCTGCTGACGTCACCTTCCTTATAAAAGGAAGGTTGACCTAATTTTGTAATTGCCAAAGCGTGTGTTGAATAAAAACATTCCTTTTTGCAGAAATACTTTCTCTCTCTATAACAGTACTATTTCATTGATATATCATTTGTGTTCTTGCTTGAATTTCGTCGAATTCTTATACTATTCCGCTGCGAATCAAATCTAATTGATCAAACTAGATCTATGATCCTTTCAAATGGCATCATAGCAGGTTAATCATTGATCGATTTAACAATTGATCATTGAAACTGCTCTTTTGATATCTACGTTTAATCGAATTAGCAAATTTGCAAGAATTGGTTATAGAGTCCGAGTTTCTGTTGCTTCTGGTCAATTAATTTGAGGTTCTACGTGTTTTTGAGCTAGATTTGTTGAAATTACTTTGAATTTGCTTGAAATTGTGAAAATGGCCACACCAACCAATGATCCTCACAATACTGGCTCCTCAACAAAGCCTCCGATGCTTGTTAGGAGTGAGTATAACATATGGCAATGACGTATGCTCTAACACCTATCTATTAACAGCGCAGGATGTTGGAAATCTGTGGTGCATGGACCATACAAGCCTATAGTGAGTCTTTCGGAAACAAAAGAGATGGTTCCGAAGAAACCTGATCAGTATTCGGATGAAGATCTAAAGCTGTTCGAAATTGATGCTAAAGCTCATGGAATTCTAGCCATGGCACTGCCTAATGAAATCTATTCAGGGCTTATGCATCATGAAACTGCACATGACCTATGGGTTGCTCTGAAGGAACAATTTGGAGGAACTGATGAGGGTTTGGCAAACACTAGAGAAATCCTTGCCCAGCAATATGAGACATTCTCTCATAGGAAGGGTGAGTCTCTGACTCAACAGTTTGAGCGATTTTCCTGTTTGATCTCTGAGCTAAAAATGGTTAAACAAGAATATACAAACAACCAGATGAACAACCGATTCCTCAGATCCCTGCCTGAGAGATGGGACACATACACTATTGTCCTACGCTCCAGTACAAATCTGGATACTCTATCTCTCACCCAACTTCATGGGAAACTGTTGACATTTGAAAGAGAGATAGAACAGAAAAGGAAGTTGTCTTCATCTGGAAAACTCACTGATGACTTTGTACCAGGCAACACTGCACTGGTTGGTCAGGAGTCATAATATGCTGCATCAGAAGGTTCCTATGATGAGCATATAGATTTCTCTACAAACCTTGGAGAACATGCTTTTGTTGGTGTGGATTGTAATTCAGGTGGTAGCAGTGATAATTTGTGCTTTTTGATGGAGGATTTGAAAGGAATTCCAGATGATGATCTGGAAGAGATGAATATTTTGAAACAAATGGCAATGATCAATATCAGATCACAAAAGTTTTACAAAAGAACTGGTAGGAAATTCCCAAGTCTCTCTGGCAAAACCAAAGTTGGTTTTGACAAGAGTAAGTTGAGGTGTCACAAGTGCCATAGGCTTGGACACTTTGCAAGAGAGTGTAGATCATCTGGACCTAACTCATCTGCACCCTTTGTGACCTTCCCAAGCAATAGGTCACAAAACAAAGGGTAACATTCCACTAGTTCTGGTCATCCTCCACAAGCTCAATCATCACCTGCATATTTTGTCCCTCAAGGTCATATGCCATATCCTTACCCCTGTTTCTACATGCCTCAGACAAGCCAGGTTCAAGCACCCATAGCTCAACAACCACATGCCCTACCTGAGCCTCAACCATCTCAATCTCATCAACAATCTCAATCTCAACCACAATATAGCTTTTTCACCCCTGGAGTTGTTGATTGGAGCAGTTTACCAGATGATATTTCTTGTCATCATGAACAACTGTTTCCTGGTGCTGGTTAACATGGTGGTGACAATCCTTTTGGAAATCTTGCTTTTATGGCCCTGGAGTCTACTGATGGTTCATCCTCAAATGCTTCAACATCACAGGTATCACAAGTATCTTCAGAGGCCAAAGCCAAGTTATGTTCTGAATCATGCATAGCTACATTTGCATCTATTAGAGAAGTAAATGAAGCTTTAATCAACAAAAATCTTGAGCTAGAGAAAGTACTTTCCAAAAGAAAAGCTGAGTTTGAGTCTGTGCTAAATGAAAAGAATGATGAGATTTACAAATTAAAATGCGAATTCACTGATGATAAGGCAAAGGAAGAGGTAGTTTTAGAGAAGTATAAGGACCTCAAAGAAACTCTTTCATCTACCCAGGTAGAGTGTGAACGCTGGGTAACATCATGCAAGGGTTTTGAAATGCTTCTCAGCAAACAAACAGCTTCAAATGTGAAGTTTGGGATCGGTTATAATCACACTGCTCCTCCTACAGATTTTACTCCCAAATTAGAAGTAGAATATGTAGGAGAAAGCAATAACCAATCCACCTCATCATGTAATTCATCCTCTGATAATGCACCAAAATTAGAAGATGAAGTCAACATTAATACCTTAGAAAACCAATCAGCTGATATTGACACAGTTGAGGGTTCTAATGCTGACAGTCACATGACTAGGAGAGAGTTGATCACTTCAGGTGGTGTCTCACATAGTACTCAAAGTACTGATGGGCAAGTCACAATACCTAAAGAACAAACCCAAACTACTGAAAGTAAAAAGGGTTTGAAAACTGCTGAAGGATCTATCAGGAAGTCTGAATGTACTGATAGCAAACTGCTGAAGAACAAATCTTCAGTAGTTAAGAATCGCTCAGTACTTAACACAAGTACTAAAAGGAAGAAAGTACTGAAGAACAAATTTTCAGTAGTTCATCTTCTTCAGCAGTTGATCAACTGAAGATGAAGCTCTCATGCGCCTGAACAGTG
>BJCN01323411.1:0-13284 GCA_018326445.1 Flaveria brownii
ACCACACCTACCATACCCACATCTATTCCACCACCATTAACCTTCATTCCCACTCCCTTATACACCACATCCACCACCACACCAACCATACCCCAACCGAGCCCTTCCACTATATCTACACCTCCACAGGGATCTTCTTTACCCACCGTTAGGATAGAGGAGCAGTAGGCTAGCCTCAACCGACTAGTGCCCAAGCTGCTCCTGACTGATGATATGAGAGGAAACCAGCTAAATCAGTTGATGGCAGTCAATACTGCTCAGGGCAAACAAATACCCTTATGACAGAGAGAGATGCTCCTTATGAGAGAGCATTGGGCAGAGCTCATCGTGCCCTCACTATACTGAATGAGCTATTGATGGCTTCTATGAAGAGGATTGAGGAGGTTGAGAAGAAAAATAAGAAGCTTATGCTGAGATTGAAAGAGACAAAGAGTGAGCCCTTGAAGATGAAGGATGATGGTGATGGTAGAGATGATAATGATGACGATTCCTCTGATGATGAATCAGATGATGATGATGATGATGAGGTTGAGGCAGAAGGTAGCGGGAAAGATAAAGAAGGAGGAGATGATGAGGAGCATGAGCATGAAGGTGATGCATCAGCACCAGCCTCAAATCCATATGCTCGGGAGAGGCACACAAAAAGGAATCAAGATCGGCAACCCTCTTCCTCAGCTCCTCAAGCTGAAGAATCGAGCGATCAAGGAAAAAGTAATGATTAGATGTCTTAGTAGTTGATAAACTTTTGTACTTGAATTATTTATTACATTGATGTAATTAGTGATTATTAATGTTTATTAAAGTTTAAATATCTTGATTACTAATTTATTTGTGATGTGTTTTTGAATGTTTAATCAAACAAATGAAGTTAAACAGACGGATGACTATGATGACGCCCCCCTTCGGCAAATCAAGAATCAGCTAACCATGATTCTTGATTTGCAAGGGATCCCTAGGCGATCTGTGAGCTACAGCCCTGAGGAGGGAGAAATCATCCACGACCTCACTGACGAGCAGCTCGCAGACATGTTCAGATTAAATCTAGACGAGCTCATCAAAGACGCTCATGAGGTCGATGTTATTAGTGATGAAGAGCTTCAACGCGTGGATGAGATAGAGATTGAGGATTTTACATTAGAGTATTATCCAGAGTACACTGACCATGAGGGTAATGTTATCTCCGAACTTGGTGAAACATTTGGCAATTATACTTTTGGAATTCTTGATGCGAAAGAGAAAGAGAAAGAAAAGGAGGAAGATAAAGCCCAAGCCTCAGACACTGATATTGAGTTAAAGAAGGCTGAATGGATAGCTTGTTTAAAGGAGATGAGAGCGCAACGAGAACCTAAAAAGTCAAACGCCTACACCAAACTCTATCGAGTGAAGAACCATCAGAAGGTGTCAGGTAAGATTATCAGTTGGGCACATTTTGAGGACTTGGATGTCTACGCGGTTAAGAGAGAAGGGGATTGAGTACTTCTGATATCCTCATGATCTGAAGACTCTTCCCGGTTTTGAGCTGAACAGGCTTGCCTGTTTAGATCTTTTGTATGCCAACCCCAGGAAGATTTCGGGTTGGTTCGAGATGGCGCTAAAGAAGGAATACCATACCATATGGGTCAACTTCAGGCCTCAACAGCCTAAACGGTTCATACATAAGACCGAAGTTGATCATATCACTGGAAAGCCTAAATTCGTGATGAAGTGGAGTCCTCCGTGTACAATTTCGAAGATCTCACTATGTGAAATGCCTCAGGACTTCACTCCACACTTCAAGTGGTGGTATTATGATTGGCTAACAGGTGAAGTGGATGTAGTTTTGCACAACAATGGGAAAATAGAGACTATCCAGGTATTTGACCCTATGTGGCTCATGAACTTGTTTGTGGATGATGTTTATACTCTCTACAAGTGGCCACTATTCTATGACGCACAGGACATTGTACAAGCTCTACAGTTTCAACACGTGATAAGACTCTGCTTTGCATTCGAGATACACGTAGGAGTCGCTAGAGAAGAGAAGTACAAGATGTTCAAAGAGCATGTGAAGAATGTTAGATGTTAGACTAAACTAGGTCGAAGGGGGAATTTGTTGATATATCTTGATGTACCTAGTTTATGATCTCAAATATAAAAGTCTTTCATGTCTTACACTGATGTAATTTGATGTAATTGATAATATTAATGATATATGAAATGCAATGAGATGTTTATTTATGATTGATTATGTCATGTTATCATTATATTGAACGTGATTCACATGTATGAACGTAATATATAGGTTTGATGTTGTTTTACATAAGTCTAAGTCAATAAAAACTTAGAAATGTGTTTAACTTAGTCTTGTGGACATTCATGCTACTGGACCATACTTATGGCCCATACGCATGAATGAACCATACTTATTGACCAGTCACATGACTTAACCAGGTGACTGGATCAGACATATAATTGAGACATAAGATTGATTCAGTCGCACGACTGAACATTCAGTCGTGCGTATGAGTCAGATGCATTTGTCAGTCGCACGAATGAACCATGCTAATGGTTCAGTCGTACGAATGAACACTGAAAACTAATAAATACCACGTAATTTGTGGAAAAATATACCACTTCGAATACTGTCATACCCTAGTCGTCCAGAGCGTCACAAGTCGCAAATCCAAGTTCATAGTTCGTTCCTGATCGATTCCAATCCGTTCTTAACATTTGTTACATCGTTAAATCGATCAGATTATTCGTTCTCACTGATTGGATCACCAAACAAATATAATTCCGCGCTATTTGATATGGTTTCATGCAGAATCCGTTAGTATTCTATACGTACATGGTCCTAACAGTTGTACTCAGTGTAATTAGTACCTTTTATTTTCAGGCTCAGAAATTCAGACTTCAGCTTCTCGAGTTGATTGATGGGGCAGTATTTGTTGGTTATCAGTTCCATGAATTCGGTCCAACTCATTCGGTTAGCAGCGTTTCTTCCCCGTGGCTGAGTAACCGTCTTCCACCATCCTAGAGCCGATCCCTTGAGTGATTGGGATGCGAACCTCACCATGTGGTCCATCTTACACTCACTGATGTCCAGGACAACTTTCATTTCATCGATCCACTGGTATGTCTCTATCGCACCCTCGGTGCTATAGAAATCCTTAGGCTTGCATGCCATGAAGGTTTTGTAGGAGCATCCATTATTCAGTGCTTCATCTTCCTCGTTATTGCCCTCGTCGTTCCCAAATCCATCATTGCCACCGTGGTTACTCCGGTCCGCATAGATCTGGGCGATGATGGTCGGAATGGCGTTAGCAATCTGTTGTGCTACGAGGTTGACAATTGTCTCATCATTCTCTTGATTAGCATTCTCCCTACGAGGAGTTCCTGGTGGAGTAGGGGGTTGGTTTCTGGTTTGTCTGGGCTCCTCACGGCGGCCTCTAGTAGTTCCTCGTCTTCCAAACCAGGTTCATTCTCCTAGTCGGTATTCTGATAGCATGGCAGATAAATTCATTTAGCATCCTATAATTGGTTTCGAGTAGCCGAAGTATCATTTACCCTAATGTAATGCATCCTAGAAGGAGGTAGTGTAATATACAGACCATTAATATCTCTAACACTGTTTCACAAAACTAACTTTAGAAAATTCATCCAAAATAGACGCAGGCCAAAATTCGCAACGCATAACTTGACACATAGCAGTTCAATATAATTGGCTCAAAAAAATTTAGCAATTATAGAAATAGTTTCATAGACAGATTGAGTCAATAGTATCAGCAAGCATAATTGAATCAGAATTATACTCTTACAAGTTGGAAGGTTCCATCATCCCTATAATAATAATAATAATAGTATCATATAATAATAGAAATAGTTTCCTTCAACTATCTAAAAGACAAATAATCTCACTTCCTCTCCACGCTCTTCACATCCATTTCTTCTTCATCCATCCTAGCCACGCTGAGTTCTTCATCCTTTGCTCTTGCTCCAACCGCTGGACCCTATACGAAGCCATCATAGCCTGGAGTTGAGTAGACTGAGAGGTCCGCGTGGCATGCTGAAGTGTCAGCTCATGACGACGGACGGTCTTCAAAATCTCGTCCAGTGCAGCATCGGAGGGACCTATGTCGCTTGCCCAGCGGCTAGACTTGGAGTACCAGTCACCAGCTAGCACACTTGGGCTGTCATACATGTTATGCCTCGGTGGCATCCAGTGCTCATTGTGTGGGTGGTGTCAGAGTGGGTCAAATGGTGGTGGTGCAGGTATTGGAGTCCTAACAGGCGGTGGAGGAGGATGTGGCATCCTAAAAGAGACTAAGGGTCCTGGCTTAGCACTCTTGTGTGGGCAGGTGATAACACATGCACCCCCATCCCCGATAGGTGGGATAGGTGAGTAGGTAGGAGTTGCGACATGTGGTGAGTGGGAGCGCATCCAGCTCCTGGAGGGGGATGTCGAGGAAGAGTCTTCTGACTGCTCAGTGTCATCAGATGTAATGGATATCCAGCCCGGATGCCCGCATCTCCTTAGGTATTCCTCATAATCCGTCCGCGTCGTTGCCTTCCTCAGGCTCCCAGTTGGTGTAGTACCATCAGTTGGGTATGCAGGTGCCTTCCCCTTATCGGCCAGAGCTTTGATGTCTTGTAAGAAATATCATGTGTAATTTGGTTTCTCATAGCTCATGATTGTAATAATAATATTACTTATATTAGTAGTGATGGCAGTAGTATTAGATATCCCAACAGTATCAATAACCAGAGGTATTAGAAATGAATAGTATCAGAATTTAGTAGTCTCTTCAAATAGTAACAGGTAAGGTAGTTTATTTTAGGAAGAACCTTTAGACCACTAAAATTGAATTTCAAAAATCATAAGTGTCAATCGGAAAAGGTTCAAATCATTACATAAAGGTCCATCAACATACCCAATCCGATCATCACAACACTTTCCCACAAGGACGGTCCTAAGGTATCATGGTTGTAGCCTAGTGTCTACTATGGTACTCTCGACTTCTTTACAACTTTTGGCTCTGATACCAATCTGTCATACCCCGGGCCCAGATAGGGCGGGATGTCACAGACTAGCAACAACATATGGCAGCGGAAACAAACCATCATAAGAGCACAAAAGGATAGAACATCACATGGCATTAATGTTTAAAGAAAAACCGGGCTAGAAGTAGGTCTAGCCCCCAACACAAGTACATAATTCATTATTACAAATCGTTTCCAACAATAACAAATGTAAATTATTTAAAAGGTTTTAAAACAAAACAAGCCAATGCCATGGGTCATTGAGCTATGTCAAGGTCTTCTACAACAGCTAGACTCCCATCACGGATTACCTGAAACATGCTCAAAATAAAATTTATGTCAACTAAAAAGTTGTTGAATTTAAGTTCTTAAAGCTTAAAAACAAAAGGATTCAATAGAATCCATATTTAATTTAAAATAATCATAGTTTCATTGTTGTGGGGGATCACAATCAACCCTGCACTCAGTCCTGGCTGGCCTCTTCAAACGTTAAGTAATACTGGTTAATCCTGATGGAAGAACTGAGCCTCAAACAAGTGTACCATACCTTCCGGATGGTTCACCATAGTATCTTATAAAACTTGTTACATGCCACAAATGACCCCGCAGGATCTCAGTGTGGTACCGTTCCCACTCATCATGGAAGGCACTATTTGCGGGGGATTCCCCAAGTAGATCTACCCATATAAAACAAGCGGTTCACTAGAACTCACCTTAAGATTCAAGCAAAGGATTCTTCATGTACTGGGAAAAGTCTCAAGTCTAGCACCCTACCATCAAGATTCAAGTGATAAGCTACTGATTCTAAGGTTATGGGAGGTGCACTAGGTGTGCCATGAGGTTGAATGTCCAATTAGATTTCGATTTGCTTAGACTTGTATAGAAAGTTTCCTTTTATAGTAAGTTCGGGTTTCGTTGGGAAAAATACATGTTTTGCTATGTTGGATTATTTATACAAGTTAATTTAAGTTCACCAAATGATTATTAACCCAAGGGGATCGGTTTACAGTGATTTGGCACAATTCACAGTTTAGTCCTCCAAGTTTCCAAATTTACCTTTTTCTACCCTAAAGTTTGCTTCCTTCCATTTATTGACTTTTATGGACAAATAATAGATTTTTGGAGTTAAGTAACTCATTTTAAATATGTTAACTCCCAAATTTTCATAAATTAGGCTCGGGTTTAGAATTTTTTACGTTTTACGTTGCCGGTAACGATAAAACCGAATGTTTTTAACGGTTAAGTATTAATTTACTCTATTTTGAGTCTTTTGCCTTTAAATATCATTTTAAGGAATTTTTGATAAATTTACAATCTGAGACTGTATTTTAAGCCTCTTTTAGTTGAAAGACTCGCTTTTAAGTTTAACCCATTTAAACGCGTTTTTACCTGGAACCGACGTTCATAAGCGTTTTTAACCAATTTTTCATCATTTTTAAGTCTTAAAGGTCTCCACATACTGAAATAACATATTTTTCATAGGTTTTAGGTTTGTTCCTTTATTCCCAAGATTTTCTTCCAAAATTCATCCGGTTAAGACCCGTTTTTAGTTAAAAATTCCCTTTAAATTGTCTTTTGGCTATTTAATTAACAAATCCGATCCAAAACAATTTCTTAATCCTTTTTGAGCCTGGAATTCTTTTTAAGATAATTAAAATCCAGGTTTTGTTATTTTAAGTTGTTTCACCATCTATCGGGTCCCCAAACATGTCCAAAATGTGTGCTAGCTCTTGCTTTTTATATTTCCAGCCATGTTATGGACTTAAAACATATGAAATAACCCCAAATCTACTGAAAATTACAACATAAATATCGGATCTATATGTGTCATGCATGTGTTGCAATAACTTGATGATTTACACCATTTGCACTAGTGTAAATCCTATGATTCATACCCAAGCATCAGCTAATCATTATAGTAACTTTAAAATCAGATTATTAAAGTGTTCCAAAGTCATTATTGAGCAGGTTATGTTCCTTGGTTGGAAGGGTTTTCAAACAAAGACATCAATGGTGTTAGTATATGTAAAAAGAGGGTTTTCTAAGGTGTAACGTGTGTTCTAACCACATGTTTATCAACATAACATGTTATATACCTTTTATAACTTTAAAAACAGGTTATTAGAAGGTTAGAAAACTATTTTTGAGCAGGTTACAATATTTGCTTCGGAGAGTTACAAGATGTGCAAGTTATATGGTGCAATAACACCCAAAAAGAGGGTTTTCATGGTGTAAATCGGGTTATACCCATAGAATGACATATATTTCAAGTGAGATACCTTCAAGAATGTTGAAAGCTCCTCGAGAACAAGGTTGTGGCAGCAAGTTTTTTCTAGAACAAAGAAAGGTAATCTTTTTGAGAGAAAAATGAAGAAAACACAAGATATAGCCTCATTCGGGTATGATGTTGCTTACACTTCGAGTGGTTCATGATTTGGAGAGTTTAGAGGGGCAGGATAAGCTAGAGAATCTCGAACAAGAGCTGGAGAGCCTTGAACTTGCAAGAACCAAGCTCTAAGGTTCACAAATTGACACCTTCTTGCTTGTTTAAGCTTGGCCTACCCTTGTGATTTTGTGTTCTTTGAAAATGTGGCTGGAAGTAGAGAGAAATCAAAAAGTGTGTGTATTTTCAGCTGGGAGAAACTGAGAGGGAGAGAGAGAGAGTGAGAGGAGTGTGTGTGTGTGTGTTTGAATGAAATTGCATGAATGGAGAATGGAGGAAGGTGTGGTGATAAGTCAAGTGGTGTAGAGGGAAATGGATTGGTGGAGAGGGGACGGCCGATTGGAGTTTAGTGGGGGTGTTTTAATTTAAAATTTAATTGAAATTGTTATTATATAGTGTTATTTTGTAGTGTAGTGTAGTATATAAGATGGTAAAGTTTAGTTAGTTGTTAAGTATTGTGTATGATCATGCATGCATATTTTAATTATCTCAATTAAAATTAAATCATGCTAGGGTGACTAATTAACTTTCCCGGAACACTAAGTTTCCCTAAGTTAAAGCTTGAACTAGCTAAATCGTTACAAAATGGCACATGAAATAATAAAAATGGTAATAGTAGTAGTAATAATAATAACACTACCACTACTAATAATAAAGGTGTTGACATTAATATTAATTGCATGGATAATGATGCAGGAGGTTAACGGTTAGAATTATGACCTAGAGGTCAGTTGTTACAATAACCTATAAAAAAATCCCTTATCAGACTTTGAAGCAAACTTTCCGAAATGATCTCGGGTGTTTAATATTGAGATAGGACTACCAAATGACTTTGAAAAAAATCCAATGAATGGTTTTCTATGAAAAAGATGTTCATAAGGTGTTATCTTGCTTTCTTTGATTATCAAAATTTGATTTTGTACAAAGCAAGATGTGTTGACTGCTTCTGCCCAAAAGGTATTTGCAGTTTAGCATCTGCTAGCGTTGTTCTTGCGGCTTCAGTTAGTGTTCTATTTCTCCTATCAGCTAACCAATTTTGTTAAGGAGTTTTAACTATAGTAAATTGTTGAGGAGTGCCTTTGGTTGCACGAAATAAACTTAGATCTGCATTTTTGAATTATGTTTCGTTATAACTTCTGGTTGATTGTACTTTATGATCATGTTGATTTTCAATGTTAGTGAAAAATTATTTTATTATTTGTGATGCTTCGTTTTTATGAAGTAAAAAGAAGACCCATGTAAATCGTGAATAGTCATCAATGATCACCAAACAATATTGTTTCTTTCCAATGCCCATAACATGAGTTGGTACAAAAATATCCATGTGAAGTAGCTTTAATGTAGTATTATTTATGTTCACAAGCTTTGGTTTTGAGAAGATTTATGTTGTTTTCCTTTGAGACAAGCAGAACAGTGGCCAATGAAATAGAATTCTTTTTGAGGCAAACCAATTACATGTTTTCCTTTGACCAATCTATTCATGTTTTTGAAATTTGTTTGTGCCAAACGTCTATGCCAAAGTTATGACTCATCAAATGATGCTTTAGACACAAAATAAATTTCTTCTTTAGGATGTGCAGAATTAAGGTTTAAGACATAGGTGTTCTTCTTTCTCAAAGTCTTCAAGACAACCCATTATTTAGGAATTTAAAATCCTGGTTTCAAAATGTAGTAATGAGTGTCAGTGAAATGAGTGGAATATTTCTTATCACAGATCTGAGACACGCTAAGAAGATTGAAATTCAGCTGCTCATAGTAGTTCACTCTGTTAAAGCTTAGTAATCCATTCATCACAGATCCTTCACCAGTAATTCGGCCACCTTTTGAATCTCCACCAAATGCTACAGTAGTTCCTTGAATATGCTTAAAGTCATGAAGGAGGAAACTGTCTCCTGTCATGTGTCAGGAGCATCCACTATCCACATACCATAAGCTGTTGGACCTGTATTGACAACCCTACAAGCAACAAAGAACTAGTTAGAATATGGATCCAAGCCATGATGGTCTTGAGTTGTGTTGGACCCTGAAAGGATCATACATGCCAATTCAAGTAGTGGATGATAGTTATTCTGCGGGAAATCTCCCCAAGTCCAAGAACCAATGTGGATGAAGAATCTGCATCAATAAAAGAAGACCAAGGGTTGACTATTCGCATTTGTATATGTGGATGACCAAAGAACAAATGCTGACAAGTGTTTGTTCTTCCGCATTAACAAATACGAAAAGCCGAACAAATACTGACAAGGAATTGTACATCCGCATTAGTTAACGCGGATGCTTATCAACAAATGCGCCAAGTGTTTGTTCATCCGCATTTGTCAATGCTAATGACCAAACACTAATGCGATAGAAGAAAAATAACAAATGCTGATGACAATCAACACATCCGCATTAGTTAATGCGGATGAACAACAACAAATGCTGATGAAGACTTTTTGTACTTAGATTAGATTATAGTATAGGGGTAATTTAGCCTTATGTGAAGGCTTCCTATCAGCCTATAAATAGAATAGAAATCCTCATATGAGACCGAGAATGGACATTAGACAATCAGAATATTTTATCTTATCTTATGCTCATAAGGTGTATTGTTACTGTAGATTGCTCAAACCCTAGCATTTATTGTAAACATTCACCTTAATCAATACAAAGAGCATTTATGAGTATTTCATGCATTCAATGTTCTGCGATTGTTCAATTCTACCGCACAATCATTAACTCAATCATCATATTCAGTCCTTGTTTATTCACAACAACAGAGAATTTCATTCTCACACCTAGTCAATTGGTATCGGAGCTTTGGTTCTCAGTTCTTTTTAGATCTGAATAGATCAAAGCTGAACTCAATTGATCTGGTGATTGAGTTGCTGGTAGAGTATCCGACTACCTCTATTCAGTATACAAGTTGAATATCTCCTGAAATACTTCGACAGTCACTGTTCATCCGTAATCTCCCTCAAGAACAAATCTGTGAACAGTTTCTCAACCATAAAATCTTAACATAAACATAAAAAAAACTTCTGAAAATTACAGAAGAAGTTGTAACAATTTTCTGCCTACACTCAGCAGATCTGGTTATATAAGCCTGTTTTGGACTAGGTGGACTTAACAATCAATCTAATCTTTATTCTTTCAACTTAAAAACAACTTATTAATATGGATTCACATACTTTCTCTAAACTTGGTCATACTCCTAAACCTCCTATGCTTAAACACAAATCTGAGTTGAAGCAATGGAAGATTAGGTTCATGAATTACATTACAGGTGTAGGTCCGGGCTATTGGATTTCATATCTAAAGGGTCCCACATTCTAGTGACACTTTCTGCTGAAGAGACTGCTCTGTACAAATCCTTAAGAATACCCATAGAGGATATCACTCTTGATGATGATGACTACAAAAAGATAAAAATTAAACTTAAAGCATATTCTATTCTAACTCAAGTATTGAAAATGGATGTGCTAAAAAGGCTTGAGTGTATGGAACAGCTAATGCTGTGTGGGATACACTGCTGATTATGTGTGAAAGCAACAGTGAAATAACTAAAATTAACAAGTATAAACTTGCTAATCAATATGAAACCTTTCAACACTCCAAGGAGGAGTCAATCTCAAAACAATTGCATAGATTTGTGCAGCTGGTGAATGATTTAGAGATTATGGGGATTATGTATAAAGTGAAAGCGCTAAACAAAAAGATGCTTCATAGCCTTCCTGAAAGCTGGAAACAAAATGTTACCATGCTGAAAAACACTCTTGATCTTGAGAGTACCACCTTGAACATTAATGATGGCCAAAATTAAAGCTCTTGAACTTAATGAAAGGAGCAGGAACCTTGGTGGACCTTGAGTTATTGAAGCATATAAATTTCCATGCGACACTCACTCGACGGAAAATGCATTCATTACTGAGGATGATGATTTTCTCTCCTCAAGAGACCAAGTGAATACAACCGGTTTCATTGCTGCTCCATCAATAAACAAGCCATCAACATCATCTCAACCAACAGTGTTCACTGCCACTCCCACAGGTCTGTCTGAAGACGAAAGGTCTAAAGAGAAAAAAGCTACTTACAATGCCTTTGTTGCAAGCTTTGGAGCCTACTTAGGAGGAAGACTAACTTCTGCCCACCTGATCCAAGAAGACTTGGAAGAAATGGATCCAGATGATATGAAAGAAACGAATCCAGATGATGTGAAAGAAATGGATCTGCAATGGCAAATGGCTATGATAGCAATGAAAGCCAAGGATATCTTCAAAAAAGGGATAAAGCTTAGTTTGAATGAAAACACAAAACTTGGATATGACAAATCCAAAGTCAAATGCTTCAATTATGGTATGACTGGCCACTTTTCAAGAGAATGTAATGCTCCTAGAAGAAACAACAATAGTTTCCAAAGGAATTCTCAGGGCCAATCAACCTCACAACCAAACTCAAGCTATCAATCCAACAATCATCAACATCAGTATCATCACCAACAACAACATCAACATCCATACCAGAGTCAGTCACAACTGACAAATCAAGCTCATAGAACCAACCAATCTACCTGAAATGCTCTTGTCATCAAACAAGATGGAGTATGTGTCTGGATCTTATTTATATGCTGAGGAAGTGAAGCCTGAATTTCAAAATCATGTTGTCATGGCTCAATGAACAATGGCCCAACTCCAATGCCATCGGAGGTAAAATCTAATCTATGTAATGATAAATGTATTGCTAAACTTTCAGGGTTACATTGAACACAATCATAAATTTACAATTAAAATCAAAGAAGAAAAAGTAAAATCTGAGATGTATAAAACGACAATCAAATGCTTTGAAATAAAATTTAATCTCTCATCTCTGATATAGAAAGACTGCATGGAGAAAAGTACACTCTTGCAGCTGAAAATGAAAAATTAACTTAAAAGCTAGCCCAATCCAAAGCTGAGCAATCGGTTACTGAAATGAAACGTAAAAAGTTTCAACTGTCTTCAGCTAAGCTTCAAGAGATGCTTGATTTACAGAAGGAGCACAATGATATGACTAGGATTGGATACAATTCATGTCCCCTACTATATAATGACAATTACACTGTCATGCCTGAGTCTATGTGTAACACCCGGATATTTTAAAAGGATTATAAAAGAAGAATAAAAAGAAGAAATGTAATTCAACCTAAAGTGAGGGGTTAAATATTTCCAAAGTACAAAGTCTTTTAAAAATTTTGTACAAAAGTGGCATGGACGCCCATGCCATGTTGCTTTTCACCTTTCTACCGATTTTAGAGAGAGAAGGAGCAGAAAACTTTCAGGTTCTAGAGAGAAGAAGAAGAAATTCGAAGGTAAGTAAATTTGTGTATAATTGGCTCGGTTTTTGTTGTGGTTTGGCTAAGCAACAGAGAATATATGTTCTTATGTGTATGTGTGTTCGGGTTTTTGTGTTTTAGACGCATCTAGGTGTCTGAGTTCTTTGGAAACTTCAAGGTTTAGAGTTGGAGGCTGCAAAACAGTAAGGGTGAGTTCTAGACCCCGTATTTTACTTGTTTTAAACATTTTGAGGCTGAAAATGTATGCAAAACTGTTTTTACAAAGTTCATTTTGAACACCCGTATGTATCTATGTGTGTATGATAATGTTCTTATGGTGGTTAGGTGTTAGTTATACTTAGAATAATGTTATTAAGCTTAGAACATATAAGAAAAATGATTTGGATTGATAATATGTTAAAATATGCAAGACAGGTTGACCAACCGACTAAACAGTACCCCCAACCGCCTAAAACTGCCTTAGAAATTTTTAAGTAGGCCCAAACGACTAAACAGGGCCCAACCGCCCAAA
>BJCN01323439.1:0-22254 GCA_018326445.1 Flaveria brownii
CGTACATCTTCCCTTAAATGGGACGGACCCTCCCTGGACCCTGCGAAAACGCGGGAGCTCTTTACAGCACTAGGTACGCCCTTTTTTTTTATGAAACTTGATTGATATTGTTTAGGAAATGTAGCTTGATTGATTGTTTTTATTTTGTTTCTTTAGTTTGATCGAGAACTATTTTTAATAAAATCTTACATGAACTTATCAAGAAATACGTACATAACCTGTCACGCGCCGCATCGCACAACACAATAATTATTATTTTATATATGATAAACCAACAAAGTTCTAACCATATGGTAAAAGAACATAATCTTCACACTTGAAAAAAAATATAGTTTTCACACAGGTAAAACAACATAACTTATATATATTTTTAAAAATCCCTTTTATTATAGAAATATTATATTTAAATAAATATAAATAGTGCTTAGTTTTATGATATACTTTTTGAAAATATAAAAAAAGACGTTTTGAAAATTGCGAGCACTTAAAAATCCAACAATTGTGGGTTCATAATTCTTATTATACATTTAAATATTACTAATTATCAACTTGTAAATGCATTAATTGTTATACCATTTGTATAAAATGTTATACATATATTTTTTTCCTTTTAGCTTTTTATTTTAAACCTAATACTTTTACATATTTTACAATTTATCCCCCATAATTATTCACTTTCAACTTTAATTCCCAACTTTATGATTTGCGGTGTAAATTTTAAGAGTTAACATGCCGTAACGTACACGTGTGGTTCAACGTTTTTAAGCTTATTTTTTCCAATACATCCACGTTGTAACGTGAGAGTACTAGATAAAATTAGTTAATGTTTTTAACGTTTTAGGTTTCATGTGCGTGGTGCAACTTTTTTACGTTTACTTTGCATTTGGTTTTATTTTACCGGTATTGATGGTCACTGACGGTGATGTGACATTAATGATACTTTGTATGATTTTACGTCCGTAACGCGTGAGGCTTAATACTAGTTTTAAACAAAAAGTAACTTTTTATTTGATCAAACCCTTATGTATTGATCAGAACACTATAAATAATTAAAATCTTTACTCTCCCTCGGTTTTGTACTCTTGCACGTTCATCATCTTTTCTTTCCTGCTCTTGAACGTTACAACTAAGAAAACAATTATAAATAAAAATGTAATTTCCAAAAACATACGATCAAAATGTAAATCTAACCTTATCATATGGTTCATTAGATTACAAACCGATCTATTACATAGATAAAATAAAAAATTAATTGAATAGTTAGTAAATTAAAATTTTATATATGATTAATAAAAGAATAATATTGAAACTAAAATGAGATAGTTATAACTCAATGAAATTAAAAGTGTTAGTCTGGTTATAGGCAATATATAACAAAACAATATGACTTGCTCAAATTAAAGTTTTAGTAAAATAAAAGTCTCGACGTACTTTAACTATTACTCTTTAAATATAATGCTCTTATAAAATTAGATACCTATGTATAAGAAAGATTATGAACTTGACACATATCCTTTATTATTTTAAAAAAGAAGGCATTTGCCCATTGTGTCAAATGCATCATATCATTATATATTATACGTTAATTGTGTCAAATATTAGTTTATTGTGTCATATATTTTACATCATCTGTTATAATTCATCATTTGTTTTACATTTTAAATCTTTTTCTGTTATTTTTATAATTGTTTCTATAGATTATATAAACTTTGTATCCATCACTGTGTTTTATAATTATAAGTACATATTATATATTTTCACCAATGTAGTTTTTGAAATTCATAGTGTTAATATTTAAAAAATGTGTTATTTTTCTCATTTTTTTATAGATTATATAAAGTTGTTGTTATCTATTATTATGTTTTACAATAAGAAGTACACAATGATTTTATTTTCACCAATTTATTTTTTTATAACTCATAGTGTTTAAGATAACACGATGATGATAAAAAAACAAAATGAGACATTGTATTATTTTATTATTGTTTTTAATGTATTACATTAATTAGTTGTTAATTTATTATTGATTTTACATATTTGAGATACACAACAATATTTTTTACCATTATATTTTTTAAAATTCATCATTTTAGAAAAATAAAATAATATTAAAAAGATACAATAAATAACAAAATACACAATAAATTGCAAAGACACACTCAAGGGCGAAGGATATAAAGGGCCCATCTTTTTTTTTGTGAGTAGTGTTATATTTTGGTAAGGTATTGTAAATTTTTGATCTGGTAGTGTCATTTCTTATGATCTTAAAAATGTAAAAATATTATCTCTTTGTATAATAATATTGTATTCGTTTTAAAGATAAAAAATGCTTATTTTATGGTGTAATTTTTATATAAAAAATAATGGCATACATAAAAGTTATGACGTGTAAAAGAAATAAATAAACTTACAAAACTTATAAAAGTAGCTATTTCTAAAATAACACTACAACAAACTTTTTTCTATAATTTGATCTCAACCATTAATCAATAATGTTGATAGTTAAGGTTACTTACTATACTTTCTGATTTCAAAAACTTTTTTATTTAAACATTTCCCTAATAATAATAACTTAAAAAAGTAAATATAAGAAAATACTTTGTTGTTTTATGATATTATTATCCCTTCGAGATATTTTTAAAGTAGAAAGATCACGATAATACAGTTACATAAAGGGTTTGAGATATTATTCTATACTATATTATAATACACGAAGGAAGGATACCGGCCAAAGATAAGAGATTTGTAAATTTTAAGCACAAGGTACAACCAAATAAATCAATTTAACAAGGGTATTTTTGCCATTTAAACACTACTAAAAAGTGAAACTATAAACCTATTTACACTTAGACCCTTGAATCTGTAAAAAAAATCAATATTTATAGGTTTGTTATAGTTGTACAGATAGAATCTTGTTTTTTAAAAATCTCTTTTCGTAATGGCACTTCTGTCATTTAAACACTGTTAAAAACATGGAGATACATATATATATTTTTAAATTGATCCCTTAATTTATACCAAACTGAGTTTTTTCAGATTGTTACAATTTACACCTAAAACAAAAAAAATCTTTTTATTAATATTTTACGCTATATTTTTTAAACATCTCCACCGTCTATGTGTACGTGAAAGCTCAAGTCCTTTGGTCAATTGCATGAGATGTTAAGATAATGGAATAAGTCATGCGCATGTGTTCCTAATTTCTATGTTTGTTTGTTAGCTTAAATTGGTCATCCAGATTATTCGGTGATCCTTTAGTACGTTAGGCTGTTGAGTAATTTCTGGATTTTCTCTTCTATTTAAAGCAGTCGATCTGTAACTCAACTTTATCATCACTTTATGAATACAAAAACCTACTTGAGCTTCCATACGGCGTACTTGTTTATTTGTTTGTTCCTTGTATCAAATACCAACATAAACCGTATACAATATCCAATCGAGAGAAGTAGGGATCTTCGGGTTTCCATCTTTTTAGTTGCAAGATTTCTTCTATAGTTACAGCTTTCGGAACACCATCGAAGGTCAGACTCTTCATCTTCTTTCGTTTCATCATCACTCGCAAGAGAATTCCTCTCTCTTGCTTCTTTTGATATCTATAGCAGGTAAGAATTATGGTTCTGTTCATTTTTGACAAATCTGCACTTCTCATGTCAACACAAATGTGGATGCTTGTTTTTGTAGTTCATGGTTGTATATCTTCTCAATCAGTGATGTTATAAACAATGTATTCACCAATTCTTAAATTGATGTGGTTTTTCATTTTCTCTCTACTAGCCTATGTTCTTCACGAATTTTGAATTTATTTGAGTTTACAATTGATAATGGATTATTGGTGCTTGACTATGATCAAAATATTTGATTTTTTTATATACGTCATACGTCGTTGTAACTGATTTAATAAGCAAGAGTGATATTTTTTGGGTTAATCGGGTTTGTTTACGAGTCAAAAAGGGTCATCGACCACCTAATTAAATGCGTCAACGGGTTATGGTGTTAGAATTTTAATTTAAATTGAGTCATCGTAAGTAGGGTTATATTGGTAATTATGTTTTGTTGTCAAAGTCAAGACCCGTGGGATTAAATAAGTCCTGGTGGTCATATGTACGTGGATATGAGGTTGAGTATTTTCCTTCTCTTTTTGGTAGAGTATTTATGGCAATTTAAGCCTTTTAATATTATGAATAAGTGAGATCAAATTGACGGAAATCTTAGATCCATTATTTTCTTTGTGTGAGTTTGACTCTCATCAATAATATTTCAGTGGATTATGCACTGTTGCTTTTGTAGCAGGCTTCTACTCTTTGTAAAAATAATACTATATTGTTTCTTTAAATAGTGATGCTATTATGTTGATATTTGTCTGTTTTGCTTTCGGTACAAGACATTAAAGATAGTTGTGCTTCAAGTTTCATTAAAATTACAATTTATTTCTTAAATGGACAACACCAAATGCAAATTATCTTGATTTGAGTTCATCATTTGGTTTTCTGATTTAAAGTTAAAGCTAGGTTCATTTGTAAACTTGTGTTGTTAATAATATAGACCGACAAGGTGTCAACTTTTGTTCCTTCATTTTGTTTAAAGACTTTAAATGGTATTTTAAAATATAATATGATCTACGGGTAAATAATTTATGTAAGCTATGAATTTTTAAGAATATTAGAGGAAGTTGAGTATAGAGAAAAGAGTATTAGAGATTGCATTGTGAGTTGGGGAATGGATGATGGAAATTTAAATTTATGTGTTTTTGGATGGGCTACAATATTGGGCCGTATAGTGCAAGTTTTATTTTTTTTCAAATTTTACTTTGAGCTTAACAAGATGAAAGGGTCGCTGCTCAGATCATGTAATTGGTAATTTTGTGTTGGTTGTAAGGTTCTTATTAGGATTTTTACAACATTTTTAATTGATGGACGTGTCAAATACAATAACAAAGCATATTGTTTCAATAGTAATCTGTCTTTTTAACAAACTTTAAGAAATTTTGTGCCCTAAAACTAAAATTTGAACTCTTTTAACCCACAAGGATAAAACATAACTTGGTGTCAAAATATTCAACATTTGCAAATTATATAAAAAAAGAATATAGGAAATACATCATTATGAGTGGCAACACACATAAACTTTGTTCTTTAAACTTGATCACTTATTTAGTTATTTGCAATTCAATGTTGTCATATTGATCTTTAGTTACATGTTAGAGTGAGTGATAATATTAACATTTTGCTTTCTACTATCAAATAAAGATACTAAAGTGAACCTTTAATATAAATTTCCATTTTGCGTTTCCCACTTTCAGCCTTATGCAGGTTGAGAGGATTTAGGTCGTCGTAACAGTCCAATAGCCGATAAACCACTGTAATTTTTTGTTGCAGGATTTAGAGGTTCCCTAACAAGTTGTAAAAAGATATATGATTTCTGTAGTATTCTATTACGTGTTTGCTAACTATTTGCGATTCATCTCGCCACATCGCGCGGGTCCCCTACTAGTAATTTAATAAAAAAGAGAAGGGAGATTAAATTAGATGACAGGAGATTAAAATCATTAAATACGGAAAAAAAAACAAACAAAAGAAAAGACGCTGATGAAGGGATAAAAACCTTTGAGGCCTAAATGCCTGATCTCATTCAACCAAATTACTAGAAAAGCAAAGAGGGAGATAAATACAATGTGCCCTTTACGAATTATTCCATCGTTGACGGCCCTGCTTAGATTCTTCACATTTTAATTTGTTACCTATGCTATATCATCCAAGGTTTCTTCTTTGATTTCTAGAATTTTATACTTATATTTCGAATGTTGAGATATATTATGAATTGGACATTAATCTTGTAGCATGTGTGCAATGTTTGTGGTATATAAATATAGGTTGGTTGAGCATGTGGGTGTGTAGTCGAGATGGTTTCAATACCAGGGTTTAGACAATAGTTGTGAATAATACGTAAAGGACACATTGTATTTCTTTCTCTCCCCATCGATCTACTACCACATCATGCATTCATCCGAGCACGAGACACTTTCATATAGTAAGACATATATCCAAATTATTTTGTATAATTAAAGAAATGTTAAATATATTTGTTAATTATAATAAGAGAAAATTGCCAAAACGGTCCATTTGGTTTGACCATATTGCAAGTTTGATTGTCATATTTTAAGAATTACAAATTCAGTCCAAATATTTGAGAGCTGATTGCAAATTTATTCCTCACGATTATGGTCTATTAGTTTTTAACGATTAGGAAACTAAATTTGTAGTATGATCAAACCGTAAGGACCAATTGTGTAATTCTTTATTTAAATTAAAGAAATTGAAAAAATCAAACAAAATCTAAAAAAAATCAAATTAAATTTAAGAAATTAAAAACACGTTGATAATAAAATTTAATAATCATTAAAACAGTATAATAAAGGTTAAAAAACCAAGACCAAATTTAAAAAGTAAATAAAAGTCAAAATAAAAAATATATATAAAAGTTTAAAAAAACAAAAAAAGAGAAGTATGCATAATTTTATTTTATTTTTAAAATTTTGATGAAGTTCATATCATGCTTAAACCAAAAAATCCAAAAATTGTGAGATTCCAAATCAAAAAAAAGAAAAACATAAAATTGAATGTTTTTTTTTAACTTTAATTTGATTTTTCTAAAATTTATTTTGAAACTTGTAAAAATTTATTTAATTTTATTTTTAAGTTTTATTTGTTTTTTAATTTTTATTTTAATTTCATACTTCTCCTTTTCCCCTTTTCTAAAATTTTTATATTTTGTTTTTCACCTATATTTACTTTTTAAATTTGATTTGATTTTTTCACCTTTACTTTTTTAAAGATTATTAAATTTTATCAGTAATGCTTTTTATTTGAATTTCTTAAATTTGATTTTAATTTTTTAAAATTCGGTTTGATTTTTCATTTTTTTTTTAATTTTAAAGAAATTTCCATAATTAATCTCTACAGTTTGATCATATTACACATTACGATGGGGACTAAACTTACAACTAACTGTTAATTTTTGGATTAAATTTATAATTTTTAAAATTTGAAAATAAAATTTACAATATTGTCAAATCACATGGATATTTTTGCAATTTTCTCTTATAATAATAAGAGAAAATCTAAGTGATGGAACTTGCTATGAAATGTAAGCGATATCCGTGATGATAAATTGTAAACGTGTTTTGGATCCTGATATTTCTTTTAATTTATTATTATTTTTTTTGGAAGGTGAACGTCGTAACGGTAGTGACCCGAAGTCACACCACAAGCCTCGCGAGTTCGAGCCCCGGGATCCCCACTAGGTGTGGGTGTGCCCGTAGGACTTACCGCGATCTAACCGGTACTGAAGACCCGGCATCCGTGACCCGAACTCGGTACCCCCAGGCGGGAACCCCACAGGAATGTGGGTAAACCCTCCCCCCCCTCAGGATAGAACCCGCGACCTTAAGGTCACTTGTCCTTATCCCTCATTGAGGTGGCCAACTGGGCTAGCCCAGCTGGTTTTTTAATTTATTTATTAGTTGGTGAGAATCTCATGTCCTCACACGAGTTGACCTTTAAACTCGAATCAAACCGATGACGATGTTAATATACAATCAAAAACTATTCTTAATATTGAAATTTAATTTTGCTTCTACTGATTATGGGCATCAATACACATACACCGCTTTGAGCAATTACAAGAGGTATGATGTGAAACATACAACAAAATTTTGACTTATAATATGTGATACATATAAATAATTTAAATATTAATGTTCACTTCTCAAATAGATTCCGGATGTAGGTATGAAATGTTTGTAAATTGGTAGAGATTATAGAGGAACACAAATGAGCAGAAATATAAGGGTTTGATCTAAAAAAATTACATGTGACGGATCACTATTATTAAACAAACAAATAAATATTATTATTAGAATTAAAAAGTTAACCGGTGAAAACTACCTCACCCACCACAAAGCATCACCATTTCGACCAACCCACCATCTCACCGCCTCCTGGTGAATACCTACATCGCCATTAGTTACCCCACCGGTCACCAACCAACGTAACGGTAAATGCACACACCCATCTTATCTTACTTGTCATCGACACCATTATTCACCAAAGGCCCAAACCTCAACCTCATAAGAAGATTGAAACACCATTATCTACACAACATATATTATTGAGCTACGAACCCTTTGATAAAAGGATGGAAATTAGGACAAGAACCAATAACAATCCCAAGGTTAAACTTATAATTATAATACATAATCGTTCAATTTTAGTATCTCACCCATCACCATCTTATAATGGAGGACGAACAATTAGATGCATAATATATGATCAGGGATGACAATGACTCACGTTTAGGGATGTTCACTAGTCGAACCGAACCGAGCCTAGTAAGGGAAAGCTCTATCGAATTTAAACCGAGCTAGCTCAACTCGGCTCGGTTTTAAAACCGAGCTGGAAATCTGGGCTTGAGCTCGGCTCGGTTCGTTTTGGCTCGGTTCGTTTTGGCTCGGTTTTAATTTCATAAACAAAATTAAAAAAAATCAAATGCAAAATAAATTTAAAATACTACATGACTCATTACCGGGTTATATCAAGTTTCATAAAATATGAATTAGTTTAAAGAAACTAAGTTTAACTTTGACAAAATTACAAATAACTTCATCATTATCTATATTGAACGAATAAAACCTGTAATACCACATACAACCAATAATATGCTTTTAGTAAACAAATTAAAAGTATGTTTGAATAATTTATTTTAATATATAAAAATATAGAAGAATCACATGAAACGATCCAAGATAAACATTATAGTTTAATATTTTGACAAAAAGATTAGTTAAAAATATATTATATTCTTAATAAATATATTACAAGTAAAATAATCTGAGTCATACCAAACTGATGTAACAAGCGAGATAAACTGAGCCGGCTTGGCTCGTTACGAACCGAGCCGAGTTCAGCTTGTTTTCATACCGAGTCAGCTCGGTTCGGTTCAGTTTAAAACCGAGCCAGAGCGAGCTTTTCTCGAGCGCTCTTCGAGCGTGCTACGAGCCGCAAGCTATTTGGACGGCCCTAGTCATGTTTTGATAATCCAATCACATAATTATAAAAAAACCTATCTCAATCCCATACCTAAAAGCCACATCTCATATCCCATACCGATTGATACCGATATTACCCATGGGCCATGGGGTTTGTGGTTACTACCACCGGGTATTATATATAATCATTTATAATCTTATGTGGTTAAAAAAACTACTAATTGTAATTCGTATCATCTAAAAGTCGATCCTAAGCTCACCTTAAACACCCAACTTGTCAATGTCAAACACTCAATTAAACTTCTATAAGTCTTAAAACTTTTCATAATTTAAAGTGTCTAGCAACTTCAAAATACTATTCACTATATTTTCTAAGATTATATAACGATTAATATATATATATTTGGTTTCAGTCGGTTTTGGGTAATGGAGCTAGTTAGTGGCGTAGCTTGAATCACACCTTAATGGGGGAAGTGGCCGAACTCTATATTTATTATAAAATTTCCACTACGGGACCCGAAATTTACACTACCGATCCGAAAATTAACACTACTGATGGAAAAAAGAGGAGGCCTTCACCTGCGGAGCTAGCATCACATATTACTATACCCGTCTTGGCACATTGGCATGTGATTTGGTCCGTACTAATATGTTAAGATGTTACGCGCAAGATCAACGCCTACCCAAAAAGACTACTATCGCGCTCATGTATACATGTTCTCAAGATGACTATTACTATATAGTATATCATTTAGTAATAATCTATTATACCGAATATAATGACTTAGGGGGTTATATTAATTTTATGTGTTATTATCTAGTGTGAGCTACTTTATGACCCGTTTAACCCACTTTCATTTAGCTAACTTTCTTTTTACTCGTTTGATATTATAGAGACAGATATAACCTAAACCAGTATATTCATAAGTATTTGGTTGAAAAAGATGGTTTTAAATATTTTTGGCTAAAGGAAGATTGATACAAGTGTCAAGATACCTGAATGTAACAGCAATGGTAAAAAGTCAAGACAACTGATCAGCGGTTCGGTGGACGATCTCATGATTGACATATATTGAAGTGTGATTCGTACCGGTGTCTACCGATCAGGTTGTGGTAACCTACGATGATTCACACGGCCTCACAATGAGTCTGCTTGCCCTGCGGATCCGTGTAGGGTCTCGTGATGAGCATACTTTAAAGTGCGATTCGTACCGAGGTGTACCGATGAGGTTGTGGTAACCTGTAATGAGTCGTATGACCTCACTATATGCGCTTGCCCTTCGGATCGGCGGAGGGTCTCGTGATGAGCATATTTTAAAGTACGATTCGTAATGAAGTCTACCGATGAGGTTGACGTAAGCTGCGATGAGTCGCACGACCTTAAAATGAGTCCGCTTGCCCTACGGATCGATGGAGGGTCTCGTGATGAGCATATTTTAAAGTGAGATTCGTACCGAGGTGTACTGATGAGGTTATGGTAACGTACGATAAGTCGCACGACCTCTTAATGAGTCTGCTTCCTTTATAGATCGGTGGACGGTTTCATGATTGACATATATTGAATTGCAATTTGTACCAGTGTCTACCAATGTGGTTGTGGTAACCTACGATGAGTCGTACTACCTTACAATGAGTTTGCTTGCCCTGCAGATTGGTGAGAGGTCTCGTGATGAGCATATTTTAAAGTGCGATTCATACCGAGGTGTACCGATGAGGTTGTGATAACCTACGATGAGTCGCAAGACCTCTCAATGAGTTCGCTTGCTCTACTGATCGGTGAACGGTTTCATGACTCATATATATTGAACTGTGATTCATACCGATGTTTACCAATAAGGTTTTGGTAACCTGTGATGAGTCGTACGACCTCACAATGAGTCTGCTTGCCCTGCGGATTGGTGGTGGGACTTGTGATGAGCATATTTTAAAGTACGATTCCTACTGAGGTGTACCGATATGGCTGTGGTAACCTGCGATGAGTCGCGCGACCTCTCAATGAGTCCGCTGGCTCTGTAGATCTATGGAAGGTTTCATGTTTGACATATATTGAAATGTGATTCGTACCGGTGTCTACCGATGAGGTTGTGGTAACCTGTGATAATTCGCACCACCTCACAATGAGTCCGCTTGCTTTGCGGATCGGTGGGGGTCTCGTGATGAGTATATTTTAAAGTGTAATTTGTACTGAGGTCTACAGATGAGGTTGTGGTAACTTACGATGAGTCGTACGACCTCTCAATGGACCCTTTTGCTCTGTGGATTGGTGAACGGTCTCATGATTAACATATATTGAAATGTGTTTCGTACCGGTGTCTACCAATATGGTTGTGGTAACCTGCCATGAGTCGCACGAACTCACTATGCATGCACTTACCCTTCAGATCGGTGGAGGGTCTCGTGATGAACATATTTTAAAGTGTGATTTGTAATAAAGTCTACCAATGAGGTTGAGGTAACCTTCGATAAGTCAGACGACCTTATAATGAGTTTGCGTGCCCTGTGGATCCGTGGAATGTCTCATGATTGATATATATTGATGTGTAATTCATACCGGTGTGTACCAATGAAGTTATGGTAACCTTCGATGTGTCGGACGGCCTCACAATTGGTCCGCTTGCCCTGTGGATCAGTGGAGGGTCTTGTGATAAGCATATTTTAAATTGTGATTCGTACCGAGGTCTACCAATGAGGTTGTGGTAACCTGCGATTTGTCGCACGGCCTCATAATATGTTCGCTTGCCCTGCAGATCAGTGGAGGGTCTCGTGATGAGCATATTTTATAGTGAAATTCTTACCGAGATCTCCCGATAAGGTCGTGGTACCCAGAGATGAGTCGTACGACCTCTTAATGAGTTTGCTTGCTCTACGGATCATTGGGCGGTCTTATGATTGACATATATTGAAGTAAGATACGTACCGGTGTCTACCGATATGGTTGTAGTAACCTGCCATGAGTCGCATGACCTTATTATGTGTCAGCTTGCTATTGTATCGGTGGAGGGTCTCGTGATGAGCATATTTTAAAGTGTGATTGGTACCGAGGTCTACCGATGAGGTTATGGTAACCTACTATGAGTTGCACAGCCTCACAAAGAGTCTGCTTTCCTTACGGATCGGTGAAGGGTCTCGTGATGAGCATATTTTTAAGTCTGATTTGTACTGAGTTCTAGATATGAGGTTGTGGTAACCTGCAATGAGCCACACAGGAAGATCAATTAACACTCAAACTTTCAACTTCCTAAACTGTTGAAACTCCAACTGCATAGATTCAACCTAACTTAGGTCTTGAAGTGTTGTTGAAATATTTTTAGAAACAATTTGAGATAAGAAACATGTATGGAGACATTCATTTATCGATCCAGATTGACTCCGAGTCCTCACACCATCGGTAATGGAACCAATAATGTAATCATGTGGGTGATCTTTTAAGGTTTTGAAGTTGATATTAAGGGTTAATGGATTGGATTGAGATGAAGATGTGGTTTGTGATGGTTGTGAAGGGAAAATTGGTTGTGATGGAGGAATTGGTTGTGGTGGAGGTATAGGTGGAACATCAAATGGAGGTGGAGATGGAAGGTCAATTGGAGGTTGTGGAAGAGGTTCACGTGGAGGAATGATTTGCACATTGGTTTGAGGAACAACATCATCATCAAATACTGGAAGGTTGAATGATTTGAAGATAGTGGTGGAGTTATAAAACCATTCCAGGTCTTATCTCATGTTTGGTGAATTAGACTCCTGCCAGTCTACATAAAAGGATTCCTGCACATTACGTGTTCTTTTGTTGTACAATCTATATGCCTTTTGTGAGTTAGAATAGAAAATAAAGAAACATTCATCAGAGACTGCACCAAACTTTGACTTCTGAGCTTGAGTATTCTGCAAAGTACACGAGCAACCAAATGAACAAAAGAAGTCAATCAAGGGTTTCCTTTTATGAAGAAGCTCATAAGGTGTCTTCATCTTGTCTTTCACAATAAGAACCCTGTGTGAGTACATAAGATGCACAGTTGACTGCTTCTGCCCAGAAAATGATTGGAAGCTTTGACTCAATCAGTATAGTTCTTGCTGCTTCAAAAGGGTCCGGTTCTTCCTTTCAACAACACCATTTTGTTGGGGTGTCCTAACAGCACTGAACTATCTAAGAATCCCTTTGGTCGCACAGATTAATCAAAGATATGGTTTCCTAATTCAGTTCCATTATCACTTCGGATGGACGTCACTTTCCTTTTGTTGATGGTTTCAATTAAGAGGATCAGCTTATGTAGCTCTTCTGCAGTGTCTCCCGTGTGTGCTAGAAATCTTACCCAATAGTATCTTGAGTAATCATCTATAACAACCAAACAATAAGATTTCTTAGCAATGGATTTAACACTAGTAGGACCGAATAAGTTGGTATGTAACAATTTAAGGGGTTTTGAAATTGTACTTTCAAGCTTGAGCTTGTGTGACCTTTTGTGCTGTTTTCCTTGAGCACAATCCATGCACTTTTCTATCACTGAAAAATCTTTAAGTGGTATTCATCTCACAAGATTATTCTTAACCAACTTATTTATATTCTTAAAATTAACACGTCCTAATCGTTTATGTCACAAAAATGATTCAGAAGATGAAGCTTTTAACAGGAGACATGTCATATTTAAGGTGGATTCTTTCAATCCCATATCGAGCAGATATGTATCATTTTTCCTTAGAGCATGCATGATCACTAAATCTTCTAAGATAATAAACTCTGGTTTAATGAACAAGCATTTATTTAACATAAGCAGCACTGAAATGTCTTTATCACATATTTGTGATACACTCAACAGATTGAATGCCAGCTTTGGGACATTGTTCACTTTCTCCAGAGTTAAGGAACCATTTGATACTTATCCTTGACCAATCATCTTTTAACCTTTCTTGTCTTCAGCAAAGACAACATATCCTCCATTTATTATGCTATAATTTGTAAATAGGTCCTTCAACCCGATCATATGCCTTGAACATCCGCTATCAATGTGGCAGAAGCTATTCACAGCTTTTCTAAAATAATCCTGGCATTTGAACAAAAAATATTAAGATTTGGAAATTAGAACCCAAGTCGTGACCAACTTAGGTTTCAGAACATAAGATTTTTTACAGAAAAAATTATTTACAGAATGATTTAATCTACATCCTAATGAACTATTATTTACATGTCTTCTAACATACTCAGGGCAATGTTTAATTACGTGATCATCCTTCCCACATCTAAAACACTGAGATTTTAAACCTTTCTTCTTACATTTTGAAATAGGAGCTTGATCTATTAATATCTCTTCCTCATATTCAGACATATGAGAAACAAGAGCTTGATCTATTACTATTAGAGTGTCACAAGAAGGTTTTAACATGGTGTATCATCTAACCGCCAACGATAAAGGATGAGACACTTTTCCATACATTTTTGAGTTGTTATTGAGACAACTAGAGAGATAGGGGGATCAAAAATAAATAAGCATAACAGTCAGTACATATAAGTGTCATAAGAAAATGTTAAAATAGTAGATCATCAAACCAACAACGATAGGAGGTGACGAATTTCAGTACATTCTTGAATTGTAGAGGGTTAGAACTTAAATGAGCATAACAATCAATACATATATAGTTATGGGGTCCATAAGAGGGTCACAGGAAGGTTTTAAGATGGTAGATCATTAACCGCCTATGATAAAATATACGAGTCTTTTCTATACATTTTTGAGTTGTTATAAAAACAACTAGATAGACAGAGGGATAGAACTTAAATGAGCATAACAGTCAATACGTGTAGAGTTATGAGGTCCATAAGAGGGTCAAAGGAAGGTTTTAGATGGTAGATCATCTAACTTGTTAGTTCGAGATATAAAACTTTAATGAGCATCATAGTCAATAGGTATATACTTATGGGGTCCATAAGTGTGTCACAAGAAGGTTTTAACAAGGTGGATCATCTAACCACCTATGATAGAGGATGATACACTTTTCTATACATTTTTGAGTTGTTATTAAAATAGCTAGATAGATATAAGGAATTAACTAAAATAATCATAATAGTCAATACGTATAGAGTTATGAGGTCCATAAGAGTGTCACAAGAAGCTTTTAACATGGTCATAATCTATCCACCTATGATAAAGGATGCGACACTTTTCAATGCATTCTTGCGTTGTTATTAAAGAAACTACATAGATATAGGGATCGAACATAAATGAGCATAACAGTCAATATGTATAGAGTTATAAGCTCTATAAGAGTGTCACAAGAAGGTTTTAACATGGTAGATCATTTAACCAATAATGATAAAGGAGGCGGTGATTTTCAATACATTCTTGAGTTGTTATTGAAGGAACTAGATAGATAGAAGGATATAACTAAATGAGCATAACAGTCAGTACGTATAGAGTTATGGGGTCCATAAGAGTGTCACTAGATGGTTTTAACATGGTAGATCATCTAGCCACCTACGATAAAGGATGCAATACTTTTCAATCCATTATCGATTTGTTATAGAAATAGCAAGATAGATAGAGATAGTGAAATGGGTATAACAGTCAATACGTATAGAGTTATGGGGTCCATAAGAGTGTCATAAGAACGTATTAACATGGTAGATCATCTAACTAACAACGATAAAGGAGGTGACGATTTTCAATACATTCTTGAGTTGTTATTGAAGGAACTACATAGATAGAGGGATAAAACTTAAATGAGCATAAGAGTCAATATGTATAGAGTTATAGGGTCCATAAGAGTATATATGTATAGAGTTATGGGGTCCATAAGAGTTTTACAAGAAGGTTTTAACATGGTGTGTGCTTGTAGATGATCGATGGTGTGTGCAACATGGCTGGCCTCCCCCTAGTAGCCTACATAATGCACACTCCTTGGTTGGGGCGTTATGATCCAAGGATCATAATTAACCTGCTAGTCGCTTATTGTGAATTACCTTGTTGGTTTCCTGTTAGTTGTTGTGTATCGAGAACGAAAGTAAAGATCAAATCTAGGTGGGTGTGTTGTGATCTGGATGATGAGATGGTATAGACACCAATCGGCCTTGTCCCGATTGATGAGTGTTTTGTACTTTGCTACTTAGATAACCATAGTACTTCTAGAGCTAATATGTGTAACAAACCCTGACTTCTAGGAGGGATGCATTTATTAGATAAGAGGTTGACGCGGGCTTTGCCCGTTGCTGTGATTATTCATGTTAACTTGACAGATCGCAAGACCCTCGTGCTGGCGACACATCATTCAAACTTCTACCCTATCAACTTTTGATGGTAGAATAGTGGCCTACTATGGTGGTGAAGGCTGATGGAGAATTAAGGTTTGATTCCAGAGAGGGAGCCCGAGAAACAGCTACCACATCCAAGGAAGGCAGCAGGCGCGCAAATTAGCCAATCCTGACATGGGGAGGTAGTGACAATACCGGGCTTAAATGAGTCCGATATTTGGAATGAGTACAATCTAAATCCCTTAACGATGATCCATTGGAGGGAAAGTTTGGTGCCACCAGCCGTGGTAATTCCAGCTCCAATAGCGTATATTTAAGTTGTTACAGTTAAAAAGCTCTTAGTTTGACTTTGGGTTGGGTCGGCCAGTCCGCCTTCAGGTGTGCACCGGTTTACTCGTCCCTTATATCAGCGATGCGCTCCTAGCCTTAATTGGTTGGGTCGTGCCTTCGGATTTGTTACTTTGAAGAAATTAGAGTGCTCAAAGCAAGCCTATGCTCTATATACATTAGCATGAGATAACATCATAGGATTTCGGTCCTATTATGTTGGCCTTCGGGATCAGAGTAATGATTAACACGGACAGTTGGGGGTATTCGTATTTCATAGTCAGGGGTGAAATTGTTGGATTTATGAAAGCTAAACAACTGCGAAAACATTTGCAAAGAATGTTTTCATTAATCAAGAATGAAAGTTGGGGGCTCAAGATCAGATACCGTCCTAATCTTAACCATAAACGACGTTGACTAGGTATTAGCGGATGTTGATTTTAACACTTTGCTGGCACCTTATGAGAAATCAAAGTTTTTGGGTTCCGGGAGGAGTATGGTTGCAAGGCTGAAATTTAATGGAATTAACTTAGGGACACCACCAGGAGTGGAGCCTACGGCTTAATTTGACTTAACAACAGGGAAACTTACTAGGTCTAGACATAGTAAGGATTGAAAGTGTAAGTCCCTGAACCCAGGAAATCTCACAGTTGGTCATTCACAGCAAGAACATAGATTTAATACATTCATTTAGATAAACATTTTAGTGGAAAAGTATATTAAGTTTCAATCCATTATGATATAATTAAAATAAAGCACTAACAATGTCTTTAAAACGTCAAATAGTCTTTAAAATTCTTCTTAATAATCTTTTTAATCAGGGATGCCAGCCTTCAGATGCCAAGTACTTCCTAGAATCCATGCCCACATTCACTCAAGTCCAACAGCTCACCTGTCAACTATTATGCATACGAAAGTCAGCTTCGTGAGTGAATTCTAGGTTTACTTCATTAAATAACTTTTTAGTAAGATATATTAGCTTTATCATTCAAAAGTAATAATCACCTAACAGAACATTAGTATACACAGATTATCGTTTTATCAATATTTTGTCATTAAGATATTCGCTTAATTATTGACTATTACTCTTCTTTACCCGTCAAGTCCCAGTTACTATCAGTGCCTATGATAAACACAGGATTTTACCGACATGTCAGTTCAGGCCTTACTGTCGTACCCAAACATGCCATTATTGTCATACTAATCCAGGCCTTACTGACCTGCCTGTTTGAGCCTTTATTTTTCTGACATGCCAATCGAGGCCTTACTGTCATGAGGGCACAACAATACAACCCTCCTCTTCATTTGCATGCAAGGCTATACTTTAAAAAGGTACACGTTATGGGCCCAATAACATTTCTTTAAGTTTAACTTACATCTTTAGTTATATATATACTTATACATGATAAGAAATAAACTCCCAGTCTATGCATTCATATTCCATCAACAATGAGAAATAAACCATATAGCCGACCCTCCGCGGGACAGCAAGGGTTCGGGGGCGGCAGCCCCTGATAGCGGGGTTCTAGGGGCAGCAGCCCCTAGTGGGGTCCTAGGGGCAACTCCCCTGGCTGGGGATATCTTTGAAATCTATCATTGCAATTGTTGGTCGTAAACGAGAAATTCCTAGTAAGCGGGAGTCATCAGTTCGTGTTGACTACGCCCCTGCCCTTTGTACACACCGCCCGTCGCTCCTACCGATTGAATGGTCCAATGAAGTGTTAGGATTGTGGCGAAGTGGGTTGTTCGCTGCCTGCGACATCACGAGAATTCCACTCAACCTTATCATTTAGAGGAAGGAGAAGTCGTAACAAGGTTTCCATAGGTGAACCTGCGGAAGGATCATTGTTGAAATCTACATAGCAGAATGACCTGTGAACATGTACGAACACATGGCTTTGCGTGATTCGATACTTATGTTTTGAGCCTCGTAAAGCATCATCGACTTGTGTTCATTATACTCCTTTCAGGGCCTTGTGGACACTAAGTTGACATAACAACCCCCCGTGCCAAGTAAATATAAAACTTAAGAGGCCTATGCTCTAAAGCCCCATTTATGGTGTTCTTCTTGTATGTGGCTTCTTTTTAAATCTATAACGACTCTCGGCAACGGATATCTTGGCCCACACATCGATGAAGAAAGTAGCGAAATACGATACTTGGTGTGAATTTGCAGAATCTTGTGAACCATCGAGTTTTTGAACGTAAGTTGCGCCTGAAGCCATCCGGTTTAGGGCATGTCTGCCTGGACGTCACGCATCATGTCGCTCCCACCTAACTTTACTCTAATAGGATATGATGGGTAGGCTGATCTGCTTGGTAGATCTGATCCGATTTTTCAAGATGACAGATAGTAGTTTCATCTGGATGAGTTAAGCCATAACAGGTTTTTAGTAGAAAAAGTGAACTCAAATTGCATCAGAGCTCAAATTACTGCTATTACTCAGTGTTTAAACACCAAATAAACCCTAAACCTAAACCAAAACAAACTTGATTAAACTAGAAGATATACAAACTAATTTATGAGGTTATAACAACCACGTCACTGATAATAAGATAATCATTCTCTGATTCCAGCATAAAAATCTCAAACAAATATAAAAAATCGCTTCGTTTATCAAATTCGCATATATATAACAAAGGTGCATCACTGTATTGTAACACACACGAACTCAAATTTGACAAATCGACTACAAATAAGTTAAATTTAAAGCTAAATCGATGTACTTATAATCATGAATAACATCATCTTCGTTTTGATTATGAATAATGTTGAATGCTATAAGTGAGATGAAATGTAACGAGGAGAATCAATATTTACGTTATTGCGTTCATAGAGCTCGAGTCGTGTATCAATAGAGACGAAGGATTAATTAGTTCAAATAATATTATACGACAAAATTGTGTGATTTTACTCTAATACACGTGAATTCACATAAACTTCACACACGCAATTCCAGGTTTGATGAAAGTACGCTTATTGTCCCTGTAGTTTGTTGTTCAATATTCCTCTTTGCAAGTGTTGGGTTAATCTTGATCGGGTCAAGTTACGGGTCACGGGTCAAGGATTATTAGTAATTTAGTCACATGTTTTGATTGAGTCAAAGTAGTGGTTTAGATGGTTATTAGTAGTGGGAGTCAAGTCATGGGGTAGTTGCAAGTAAATAGGAGCTATTTACGTTGAATGTATCAATATATATTCTAATTTTATTAATGAATTAATAAAGCAAGTGTTAAGCAGTAAATCTTGATTTGGGGCCTGATCCAACAGCAAGTTTAAAAATTTACAAGCATTTTAAAAAAAAATAGAGGTTTTAAGGTGTTTATGAAATTGATATGTTGGTAAACGTTTTTAGTTGTGTTTCACTCCAACTTTTATGCGTGTTTTGTAAAATGTGACTCAAATGATCTTGAAATTTCGAACTTGTGCGTGCTTGTGACCTGTGTACATGAATGTTGGATGAAAACTCTTGGGCTTGCGTAATTGAGTTTTCTTTAGTAAGCAACTTTTATGAACTAAGTTAGAACATACCAAACGGGTCTTGTACAAACCTATTGTAGCTTTTGTTTGACTGCTTAAATAAGCTATTGACCTAGTAGCAGCATGTTGCCGACTAGTTGTTGTTCCGGGGCCTTAGGTGATGAGGATGGTGATTGTGATCGTGACATAGGTAGGGACCGTGAGGATGGATATGGATCTCACCGCCATGTATCGCATGGGATGGGAAGACGATTATGGTTGTGACACAAGGTGCGGGGGGTGGACGAGGAAGAAGTGTTTGAAGGGATTTTATATTTTGTAGTGTTGTTTAGCACATGGAAAGTTAAAATAACTATTTGACTTGTCTACAACAACTTGAACATGACTCGCTAGTTAAACACGTAAGATATGACAATCCACGATCTGATTATTTTTGTTTTGGGTTGTGCCGTGTTTTGGTCATGTCAGATATATATTTGTCACCTCTATCAATCTAATAACATCTACAAAGATCACAAGAGACCACAACTTCATATAATTATCTATCTATATAGTTTACAACTCTTAGTTACAATAAGCTTTTAAATGCTTATAATTTGACCACATTACTTTGTTATTTTCATAATGTATCCCATTTATCTTCAAAATATTCCATGCAAATATTTTGAGATAACTATTTAAACAATAAATGAGTTTTATCACACTAAGAATCCAAGAATTTTTAAAGCTTGAGGGCAACAATGAACTTTGAGTTTTTTTCTATTTTGTCGAGTTTAGTTTTTTTTTACGTAACAACCACTTATTTCCTCTTTTAATTTTTAAGTTAACTTTTTTTTTTATTTTTACCACATATTCTCATCTCCTCCTCTCACGATGGTCGCTACCGATCTGAAGAAGAATTAATGAACTTTGATTAACAAATCAAGTTTACATTGTGCGGGTTTGAGACCCCGTATGGTTTTTTTTAATAACTTTTTCTTTCTATAGATTTTTTTGGGTTTACTACTGTTTTGTTGATATTATTTCTTTCGTTTCATTTCCTTGATGTCTTGGGGTTCCGCGTCGGAGCGATAGCCATCATATATGTTTTGTATTCATGTTTTGATATCCGTATCCATGACGTAATTCCTTGCGCAACGCGTGTGTAGAATATTCCTAATTTATATAATTTAAAAGTATTTAAATTCAAATACGATAAATTATATTCTATCAATTGTAAATTTATATGTAATTACTAGTTTTAGAAAACCTGTGTATTACACGGGTCGAATAAATAAAATATTAATATAATAAAACTTATGGAAAATAAAATGATATTTTAAAATATGATATGACTGAAATTACGTATAAGCAAGTACTATAAGTAATAAAATAGTGATATCAGCATTTTATAACTTTGTTTGTAATTTTTTTTAAAAATAATATTTTGTTCTAAAACAAACAGTATAAAATATCATTTTTTAAAATATTTTATTATCATAACTCCTAAATTGAATTATTTTTGGTTTTAAAATAATTTACTTTTTAAAAATAGTAAATTTATAATATATCATATTTTTAACAAAGTTTGATATTTTAGAAAAAATATTACTTATAAAAATTTATTTATTTTGAAATAACATTAATAACAAATATTTTTCTTAATTTATAAAAAAAATTTAATCTAAAAAAATATTAAATAATATTATTAGTAATTAAGGTAATTATTTAATATGAGAGAGATGCGAAAAAATTTTGATGAGAATAATTGTGGTGGTGACACGTGTCATACCAAATTACTCTTTTATTATAATATATAAATATATATGTTTACATGTTTACATGCATATTCTATCAACAGAGTTACAGAAAAAGTTACCATGTATAATTCCATCTGTATTAATATTTTCAATCTGAATAACTAAACATTGAGATATGTAGTAAATAACACCATGTGTTCCAACTACAACAGGATGATAAAGGCTTCAGACTCTTAAGCAATGGCGGAGCATTATAGGGGCCGGAGGGCCGCCGCCCCCCCTATTTTTTTCGTCCGTAGTATTAAATTTTAGCCCGATAGTGTAATTTTTTGACCCGATAGTGTAAATTTTTATATAAATATCGAGTTCGCCCCCCATAAAAAAAATTAATTTCGCTTCCGCCCCTCCTACGAAAGAGTTGAAGCTC
>BJCN01323446.1:0-13543 GCA_018326445.1 Flaveria brownii
GTCCATTCTTTTGAATTCTTCATTAGAGTAGTCTTTAATAGCTTTCTAAATCATCGATCCATTACCTGCCGGTGATGCCACCTTTGACTTGTAAGGACAACGAGTGATAGATATCCATATTCGACTGTCCTGATACATGATGAAACCTTTAATACGTTGACACATGCATCTAAAATTATCAGGGGTGATAAAAGGATCCTTGGTCATGGTTCCCATCTCAATTTTATAAAACTTTTAGTTGAGGGCCACGTGAGTAAAGTGAATGAGTATAAAGAAACAATGTTGATTCGGGATGGTTAGATCTGACAATCAAGAGCCTAAAAATCTCTAAAACCAATTGCAGGATCGATGTTTATCTCTCAACACAAGTTTTTCCTCACCAACTCACTAAGTCTTACTCGGTTGATAAAGCAGATTCTCTAACTAAGTTAATAATAATATAATAAGTTAATGAATAGAAGAATGGTTTTTTAAGATACTTGTACATATTACTTCTTAACTCAGTATCATAAGACTCATACAAGCATAGTTTGATGAGTTGCAAAGAAAAACTATATATACTACTATCTACAGTCAGTTATACTTAGATAACCAGCTGGAATCTACAACTAGGCAAATACTTTATTGCTAGAAGTAAGATATCTAAGATAAAATACTACCCTAGGATTAGGTAGTCATGACAGTGGAATAACGTATGGTCAACTACATGGATGTGGAAAAGCACCATGCAGTATATAAGAGGTTAGGACCGGATGTTAGACAACCCATACTTTTGTCCACTGGTTCATAGTTGGTTCTTTCGAAGGCCATTTGTACTTCAGAAGAATCAACTTCTTTCGAGTCTTATGCAAATCTTCATGACTTCATTCTTCAAAAGACTTTTCCTTGGATCGTCTAAATATGAATACTTTGGAAGAAGAACTTCATAGTCTTCGGAAGACTCAGTTCTTCCTTCAGAAGATTCGGTTCTTCGATTGGAAGTTCATCATATACTTTGGAAGGAAAACTACTTCATCTCGAAAGACTTGGTTTTCCTTCAGAAGCTCTTCATACTTTAAGCTTCGGAGGATCTTCAACTTGTCTTGAGAATACTTCTTCAAAAGTAGTTCAAAACAGTCTAAGTGTTGTTTTGGTTGCACCAGCCTCATATGATCCAACAAACTCCCCTAGGCTGATGCTACCAAAAATTCACTCCCTTTTACTTCTTAAGGTCTTCAACACCAGGGAAAGAAAGTATTTGTCAGTTTCTTTGTTCTTCCTAGATGTGGTGCTGAGAAGCTCGTACAAGTCATTAGTATATAGAAGATCAAGTCTATCACTTTGAATGACATGTACTCTTTGTTATGGACCTCTAAAGAGAGTTAGTTGATGGGAATTGTAGTCATACTCCCATCTAACTAAAGGATCTAAACTTAGGCCTTCAACCATCTGAAGGAATGTTTTTCCTTTTGTGATTATCCCTTCATCCTCATCCCTTGCTCTCTTCTTCAACTCTTCGTTAGTCTTGGCTTTCTTTTTAAGTCAATCAGATGAAGACTTCTCAGATGATTTTTGATATGAGCAGCAGCTTGAGAGTTTGAGGTATTGGAAAATGGCTTCTCTGCTAACTCAGCAATATCAAATCTGCTGGAGTGTAGCAGACTTGAAGTATTAAACCTGTTTACTTCACCATTCTCTCTTTTCACAGCAAAGCTATGAGAAGGTTCATCAAACCTCCAATGAACAATTCTCCTTCTAGGATTGAGGGGTTGTGTAGATAGTTTATCCCCTCTCCTAGTATCCAGTAGAGTGACCACTCTCCTTCTTAACTTCTTCTCTTCTTCATTTTGTTAATTTGAATTAGTTGTAAAAGTTAGAGAGTTTGGTCCAGTGTTCCCCTAGGTAGATCAAGGAATGCATCTCTTATAAGGGAACTAGAAGAACCATCATTGTACCTCAACTTAATTAACTCTTCCTCATAAGAGATGTCACTCAAGGTTATGCAGTAGATGAGCTTTCTCTTGATCTCCTTGAATTCTTCTAAGGTCAAGGACTTAGAAGGTTCGGAAGATGGTTTGAGCATTTGTTGGGTTTTGGGTTATGCTTTGGGTTTAAGAATAGGTAGTAGTGGTGGTTGTTGGGAAGTAGTGTATGAAGGTATAGGTAAGGCTGATGGGGTAGGTTTAGGGTATATGGTTCAGTGGTTAGTTCGGTCTTCATAGAGAAAGGAAAAAGTATGTGTGTAGGTTGTGGTTTGGGTGCTGGTTTTGGTGTTGGTTTAGGTGCCATTCTCTGATCATTTTGATTTTGAATTACCTCCTTCCTTCTTCCTATGCGAATGTCAGCCTTGATGTCACCGACATGTCGCTGTAGGGTATTTTCTGACATGGGACCCACATGCCAACCCGTGAAGCTATGGCCATTGAGATAGGCTGTGAGATAGGCCTTCATACATTGCTAGAAGTAAGGCATCAAATATAAAATAATATCCTAGGATTAGGTAGTCATGACAGGTCCATGACTTAACTTTTGTCACCAACTATGGATGGTAACTATACTAGTTGATAATGGTGAATAGTGGAATAAAGTATGGTCAACTACATGCACATGGGAATGCGCCATGAAGTATATCAGAGGTTGGCTGCGGATGTCAAACAACCCATACTTTTGTACACTGGTTCATAGTTGGTTCTTCCGAAGGTTAATGGCTTCGGAAGAATAAGTTCTACCAAGGCCATTTGTACTTCGAAAGAATAAACTTCTTCCGAGTCTTTTGCATATCTTCATGACTTCATTCTTCGGAATACTTTGCCTTGGATCTTCTAAATGTTAATATTTCATAAGAATAACTTCATAGTCTTTGAAAGACTCAATTCTTCCTCCGGAAGTTCTTTATATACTTCGGAAGGAAAACTAGTTAGTCTCGGAAGACTTAGTTTTACTTTAGAAGCTCATCATACTTAAAGCATCGGAAGATCTTCAACTTGTCTTCGGAAGAACAGATTTGTCTTTGGAAAACTTCTTCAAAAGTACTTCAAAATAGTCTAAGTTTTGATTTGGTTGCACCAGCCTCATATGATCCAACCCTTTATATAGTATAATTTGTTATAGAAAGTTCTATTTTCTTGTTAAAACCTCTTCAGATCTTTGTAATAAAAATCATATATTTATTATGCATCTCACCCCTAAAACATTGAAAATGTGTAAATAAGGGGATCTAGAACTCACCTGGTAAGTAAGCAACTTCATGTCGAAGTTTTCTAAGCTTGGATCGTGGGCCTGCATATAAGTTAACGCCCAAACAAGTCGTTTTCTAACACAGTTTCGGCAGCAGTTTCACACACAGTTTCACTGGCAATTTTGCTAGTAGTTTCGCATGACATTTTCGCTACCTATTTTGTATGGTAGTTTCATTCCTTGTTTCACATGACAGTTTCGCTACCAGTTTCGCCCAACTTTCGTTGGAATTTCCTAGATTCGTTAAATCCTTATTTTTTTCATCCAAGAAACTATATCTAAACTTTTTACATGATTTCATATCTAAAAATATGACTTTTATGTGATTCTTTATGACTTTTCAAAACCCAAAACCCTAGAAGCAAAATCCGTTCTAAAGAGGTGTTTGGATGGTCATTCTTACCTGGATTTCTTTCACTTTCCTTGATGTTTATGTACTAATACTTAGATCTTCAATCCTTCAGTCAATGAAACTTCTAAATATTTGATTTTTCTCCATTTTCTGTCTCTACTCTCTCTGTAGAATGTTGGTGGCTTGGGTTGCAAGTAGGGAAGAATATGGTTGATTATGGGTGTTTAATGGGTGGTTATGGGCCCTTGAACACATTAAACCCTTAGCCCATAAGGTAATTTGTCTCATAATCTTTTTCTTATATATATATGTGTGTGTGTGTGTCTATATATATATATATATATACATATATATATATATATACATACATATATATATATATATAACCCCCAACTTAACCCATTATTACTTAGTTGCTCGCTTCGACATTCCGGGGTTTTACATAACTTCGAAGGTTGAAGTGTTAATGTGGTATTTCCTTTTATACATGACCTATACCAATATAAAAATTTAACCACGATTAAAATTTTTATAGCAACTGTCACACTCTCAAAATCCATTAGCGGGGTTCTATCGCAAGGCTTATGAGAAACCAGGATCCAAGACAAGTCATATCAAACGACAATATATGTGATTTAAAATAGACATTTGACCCTAAATCAGAGTAAAGCACATGTTTCAATGTAATCAATATGGAAATGTAAACATTTGTAAAACCATGGGCAATAAATGCATAGAACATGGTGCCCATTGAAAAGTAGTAAATTTAAAGGAATTTGTTTTCAAACAGTACAGATGATGCATGAAGCTTAGATGTGCAACCATAACGTTAAGCTTGAGAAGAGATGCTAAAGTGGGTCAATAAAAGGTTGGTGAGTTAACAGGTGTAAATTATTAAATATGTTTAAATGTTTGCAAGGTAAAAGTAAACAAAGGTATACCATAGGTAGCTAGCCCATATGTCGAGTTACTTAACGTTTTAAAACCATAGCAGACTATTTATGACTTTGCCTTACGCCATAACTTATTACAGAACAACGGCAAGTGTCTAGGTCAATTAAACACCCGTTCAACCACTAATCGAGTTATCATGACTAAAGCGGGTCGGGTTTGTCAAATCCAGTAGTACTAATCAAAGTTACATCGCTAGTTCGATATTAACTATTCGAGAATGTAAGGACCTGTGTGATGATGTTTACACTACTGTAACATGTGATATACCAATAATACCAAAAACCATATAAATAAAAATAATTTGCATTCTTCTCCCTCAAAAAGGAAAGTAAATAAAAGTAGGGACGTGTAGACTCACCTTAGAATGCGTAGCAAAACACAAAGTATATAAGTCGAGCAGTAAACGTTACCTAACAAGTGTAGGTCAATGAATGTGTGTACATAATGGTCAAATGAACCCCGTTGTATCCAAATGACGTAAACTGTTAATATGTTCGTCAAATGTATGATATATTTGACTTTTTATCAAAGTTAACCAAATTGACTCGACGACCCGTTGGTGATTCAAATAAGCAAAATCAAATTTAGTCATGCTCAAATAGTTCAAATAATAATTTGTATAAAGTTTCATGTAGGATATTTAAATTAAGTAAAATCAAATTTGTACTTGAATGATTACTATTTCCATCTAGTACCACCATCTTTAGTTCATAATATGACATACATTTGACCGTATGTAAAATCCAGTTGTTTTAAAATCATACCAAGTCTTTAAATGATTGACTGTGACTCTTGTTTATCAATAGCAATAAGATGACTTCAGGTTAGAGGCATATACTAAAATCTGTATGACCCATTCACAAGAAAATGAGTCTACAATGTCCCATGTAATTAAAATTAGTGGCAAGTATTACCTTATGATTATGCCTTGTAGTTGCAGTCTTCGCTTGAATAATAATAATTATTATAATAACTTTAAGCAACCGATGTAGCACATGCACTGTTTATCCATCCTTTCTAGATTTACTTGCTTATGACCTAAAAGCAATATAAATACTCAAAATATTTGTATTTTAATCAATTTCACATTCACATCATTGAAACTTAATATTTGTACCAAGCAAAAGCTTGACTTCATAGAGCTTCCACTTCAATAGAGCTTCTGTCCATATGAATATGAAAACCTAAAAAGTTACACAGGGTGCTTTTGAGTTATTATGTATAAATACTTTTCAATTTGATTTTATGATAATAAACCAACTTTGCCCATTATTTTGAAGTTTATCCTAAATCACCTACTTATTGAAAAGTTGCTCCAATAACAATTAAGTGTGAATTATCAGTTTAGTTGATGACAAACAGTGACCGCGGAATAGTACTGATTGTTATTTGATTAATTGATGATATTAAGTTGAAGACAAAATCAAACAATGAAGAACAAATCAAATTAATGAAAAGCAAATGAATATAAGATGAAGACCAAACACAAATATTTCAAAAGTTTTCCATTAATGTTTGAATAATTGTTACAATAAACAAACAATGAATGCTATTGCTATTGCTAGGGTTTTAACGCTCTATTGATGCGTGTATTGTTGTGAGGCTGAAAGCTTTTGTGGCTGCTAGGGTTTGATGGTAATGATTCATATTAGTCGATTGCAATCAGTCCCTAAAGTGCGTACCCAACCCTCGTATTTATAGGCTTAAATATTTACTGTTAGGGTAATAGTAACTTTCTTATAGAGGTAAGAAAGTTACTCAGAGAATGTCTTGATATGACATACTCTAACTAAAGCGAAGTCGTCCGCAGAAGTTGACTTATGACATCACTTTAGTATAATTGACTTGTTGACTTGATGTGACTTCATAGGTTGAAGTACATCCAAGTATAGTGGTCTTTAGCAGGAGTTTTGGGTTTCACAGGAGATTGGTCTTCCATATGAGATTGGTCTTCCATATGAGATTGGTCTTCCGCGGGAGATTGGTCATCCTCAGTTGTTTTACACGTTCATCCACAACGAGTTTGTCTTCTGCGGGAGCTGCAGTAACTTGACTTGGATGTTCTTCAATTGTTGTAAAGCTTTCGCAGGAGTTCAACGGAGGCACTACTTGTTTCGTTCCAGAAGATTTATGGGGGAACAATTTGTTCATTCATAGTTGTTGTTCAACACTTGGTCAATTTTCAAGAAATTGACTAAGTCTAATGTTTTCCTTCAAACACACATATAAATGAACACATAATACATGAGTTAACCTGTAAATGTATATTACATACAAAAATATGAAAGATGTACAAGAGTTATTGCAAGGATTGATTAAACTACTGAACCTATACAAAAGTTCTAGACCTAACAATACTCCTCTTAGGTTTAGCTCCTTCTAATAAATTCCTAAGGCTTTGTAGCTCTTTCACTCTTGACACCATCTTTTTGTTGAAGAAAGATACAACTTCCTTTTGATCATCGTATTTATACTTGATCTCTATTCGGCTCATCTTGTTCAAGGTATCATACTTTATCCCAAAATATCTTCTTCAGTTGTTAAAGTTGCAAAAACACTCTTGTTGTTAACAACTTCTAGCTCATCTTCTTCAGATATTCTTAATTATGTAATAAATGGGATTTCAGATCCCATAAGCTAGCCAACTTTATATTTTCTTCTTTTATTGGCTGTGGCATTCAGCTTACCTATTACTTGAATCATGTGCACATATAGACATAAGTCATTTTGTGCCTGTTCATTGTTGTGCTTAGGAAAGAATTTATCATGTAGATAAACGGTGTAGCTTGGATGTAGGAGTTTGATTTCCAAAGGATTAAAGATCCTAATACTTCAAGCTTGCTTCTTATCTTCTGTTCTTTTCACTGAGTAATGGGATGTGTGAATTGGTTTCCCTCAAAGCTCTTAATTGATTCAGTTCTCTTATTGGTATGGCCAACCCTTATCAATAATTCATCATCTATAGAGTGTGAGGAGCTGGACAGTGACCTTCTTTGCTTTTCTTTTCTTTTCTTATGCTCCTCATCTTCTCTTCTTGCTTCTTGAAGAAAATTATCCTTGCATTTTGATAATACCTTTCCAACCATCATAGAGAAATCTCTTCCTCTTAGATGGATTGGATAGTTAGTGATTGGTAAGTTCTGAAGTTGTTTGAGGTCGACATCTAGCAGTGAGATGACTAATTCAAACAAAGGAAAGTATTGAATCATCCCAAATGCCCTTTTTAATACACAATCCTAGATAGCATCATATTTCCATGCAATGATATGATATTCTTCATCAGACTTTGGAGTTATGATATGAGCGAAGAGTTGAAACAATGTGGATTTTTGTTTAGTTACTTCTCTCAATATTGTTCCGAGTGGCCACACTTTGCTTGGAATAACCTCCCTTGGTTCTCTAATCATTTTCTCCTTGCCCTTATGCATCTCTTTACTCTCTACAATGATGGGTTCAGCAGGAGTTGATTGATGGACATGACTTAGATTTAGAGCTTCTGTTCTGAATCTGACTCTAGTCTGCAACTCAATCTTTATCACATACTCCATCATTTGTCTCAGCCCTTTCACAGATATGTCTCTTAACTTATAGAATTTATGCTTGTGATTTTGCAACCAGTAAATCATGTTGTTTCTATTCAAATTTTTAGTGTCACAATGACCCAATTCCTTTTTAGCTTTTCTATTGATTGGAAGTGGATGAAAGTATCATAGTTGTATCCCAGAATTATTAGTCTAGCCATAGTGAAATCTTTGATGCCTTGCTTCATTTCATCCGAATTCATCCTCTCTACCCTGTCATATGGAAACCCTTTGTTAATGAGGTCTATTAACATGGTAGATTCAGGTCTCTCTTCAAGGATGTCTTGTATGGTGAGCAGCTCAGCAGATGTTGTTTCAGCATCCTTAGGAGTATCTTCTTTTGTTAACTCCTCCTACTCAGCATCACTCTTATCATAGGGTTCACTTGGCTTTATTGTTGATAATTTAGCTGATGGAGTATGCTTAGGGGATATTGTTTTAGTTCTATTTGGTGAGTCTTGCACCTCTATGATTTCCTTTTCAATCTTCCCCAGAACATCCTCTTTCTGTTATAACAGATGATTGGGGTCTGTTGTTGAGATGAGACTTTTGATGTTGTTTGTTTTTTTGCTGCTTGTGGTGCTTGTTGAGAAGCTTGAGTAGATTCACGTTCATTAATTCTTTTTTTTCAAACTCTTAATCTCATCATCATTTGCTTTTAGGAGCTTAGCTTGTTTAGAACTAGTCATTTTGGATTTGTTTATTTTGATAATAATCTGCTCCTTATCTGTCTTCTCTTTTTCCACAGATTCTTTTATTTCTCACACCAATTAATTGAAGGCATCAATAACTTCATGATCAGTTTGAGCATCTTCTCTCAGTCTTTTGATTAAGCCTTCTTGCAGAGTTAGTAGAGCATCTATTTCTTTCATCACTCCCTTCAATTCTTTCACCCTCTCTAATCTTTTGTTTGATTTAATCATCAAATTATTGTATTTATCCACAAGAAAGCTTTTACTGACATCAATCTCATCGTCATTCAACTCATCTTCATGATAAGCTATAACATCCACAAACTTTTCTCCACTCTTAGTCACTTGTTCAACCGCACGTTCTTGTTCTTCTTCAACTTCTAAGCACACTTCTTCTGTTTCCCCATTATGCACATCGTCAAGACCCTCTTCAAAGTTGATAACTTTAGTGGGAGTAGTGTTTTCAGATGTTGAATTGGATTCAACAATATGGGAAATTATGATTGGAGGTTGTTCTTGTTATGGAGAAAGCTGAATAGGTGAAATGGGTTCTGTAGCTGTAGTGTTTTAGGATGTTTAAGATGAGGAGAGTGAAATTGGTTGAGGGTGTTCACTGGCTGATGAAAATTGTTCAGGTTCAGTAGTGTTTATGGATGTTGGTGATTGATTAGGAGACATGGGTTGAGTGTGTTCAGTTTATGGTGATGGTGGTTGTGTTGGTGATGATATTATTTCATGATGTATGGTTGATGGTGGTTGATTGATTATGGGAAATTAAGATAGGGGCTGTATAGCTGATCAGCTTGTACATGGGATGCTTCACCTTGTTCTTCTTGTTATTGTTGTTCCATAAAGATCAACTCCTGTGGAATGTCAGCATTCTCATCCACAACATGAGCAAATATCTCTATTTCATCTCTCCTTCATATCCTCCACTTATCTTGTACAAGACTGATCTCCTAAATATGCTTGAACAAACGCATTACCTCCCCTTTCTATGTGTGGCATGGAGTCATTAATAATGAGTTTAAGAAATCTTGGAAGCATGTACATCTTATCAGCTTTCTTGTAACACCCGGATATTTTTAAAAGACGAGAAACAAAGAGTAAACATGAATAAAAGAAGGAAACATAATTTAACCTAAGTTAAGGGGTTAAAAGTGTCAAAAGGACACAAAAGTATGAAAGTTGGTACAAAAGTGGGCATGGTCGCCCACTCTATATGCACATCAACCTTCTTTAAGGTTTAGAAAGAGAAAGAGCAGAGACTTAGGGTTTTCTAGAGAGAAGAAGAAGATGAATTCGAATTCAAAGTAAGAATTCATTGTTCTAAGTGTTCTTGTTGGGTTTTAGCCTCGGCCATATGCTTATGTGTTTGTGTGTGTGTTCGGGTGTGTGTGTTTGGTGGGTTTCTAGGTGTTTAAACTCATTGCATACAGGTTCGAAGGAAAACACACTCAAAGTTGCATAAGCTGAGTTCTAGAACCCCACTTTTACATGTTTTAACTGATTTTGGGGTTGGAAGTGCATTTTTAAAATGTTTTTATAATGACTAGGCATGTATACCTGTATGTATGTGTATGTGAATGTGGGTGGGGGTATGTTTGGGTATGATTTATAGTTATGTTCATGTTTGTATACCTGTTAGATGCTTAGTATGTAGAACTAAGCTGAGAACATATTGGAATGATGAATTGGGGACTGATTACGATGTTAGTTAAAGGTTAGCTGTTGGTGCGGCTTAAATAGGCCCATGCACCCAACGGTCTGAATTACCTAAGTGTTCATCATGCGCCCAAACCCCATGCGCCTAAATAGCATTCATGACCTAGAATTAGGCTGAATTTGACCAAGTGTTCCATGCGGCTAGATTTCCCATGCGCCCAGGCACCTATGCGCCTGCATAGTGCCCATGTGCCTAGATTTGCTCAGAATGACTTAAGTGTTGGGCCATGCACCCTAATAGTGCCCAAGCGCCCAGAACTTTTCCCATGTGCCTAAGTGTTCCCATGCGCCCAGAAGGCAATGCGCCTTCATAGTGCTCATGCGCCTAAGACTTACAATTATTTTCTAAATTTTGGGAAAAATGTAAAATGTACGCTTTGATTGGGGATGTTCCCAAGGGTGATGTAAGTTGACTTTTGGTGATGGAAGATGGGTGATATGTCATGCATCATGATGTGTGATGATGTTATGCTTATGTATGATTTGTTCTTATGTTCCTTATGTTATGATATATTGATGTGTGACTTTTGTTACCCCATGTTGAACACACTTGAATCAAATCATAAAGATTATGGATCAAAATGTGATAATGAGGTCTATGAACATGGTAGATCCCCTATCATATGGAAACCCTTTGTTAGGTCTATGAACATGGTAGATTCGGGTCTCTCTTCAAGGATGTCTTGCATGGTGAGCAGCTCAGCATATGTTTCAGCAGCCTTGGGAGTATCTTCTTTTGTTAACTCCTCCTACTCAGCATCACTCTTATCATAGGGTTCACTTTGCTTTATGTAAGGCCCCGTCCCCGGGACACTTACAGCTGCCCAATCATCGCACATAAAATATATAATTACATTTGTATTTATTGAAACAACACAGCGGAACATTTAAATAACTTTCATTTCTATCTAAATGCTTTTGCAAGTTAATACAACATTCATTACAAAACATCATTTGTTAGCATTACAATGCAAAAAAAATTTAGAAAAGAATGCCATCCAAAAATAGCTGAGTAGCCACCCCGTGCCATCCTTAGCAACGTTACCTGCCAACTGGAAACACACAAAAAGTCAGTGTTGCTGAGTGAGTTCTAGTTTTATAATAAAACATACTTTCTTTCGTTAAAACCGTTCTTTACTTTCATGCAATCATACATCATACGTACACATAGATAATTTCATTATTATCTTCATCATTCGTTTGCTAACTTTCTTTCATTCAACGTACATCATTGCCATTCTCATTCGTTACTTTCGTTCACATTCATTCATAAATTCTTACTTTCATTCATACGTTCATTACGTTCGATGACATGTACAATACCCCGAACATTGTGCACGAAGCTGGTTACTAGGCCTGAGGTCTTTCATAGACCTCGAACATTGTACACGAAGCTGACTCCGGTACCTAGGGCAAGTACATCCACCACTTATCTTTTCTCTTTCATTCCGGATCAATGTCATGTGCTATACCCCGTACATTATGCACGAAGCTAGTTACTGGGCCTGAGGTCTTTCATAGACCTCGAACATTATGCACGAAGCTGACTCCAGTACCTAGCACAAATGGCAAGGATCCCATACATATGGACTATCACAAGGATTGCACCGCGGTGTGCATCCCTCTAGGGTTGCTAACCCGCACACAGTTGAGCTAACACCATTCATTGGGTGTGAACCTCCATACGTTTGCTTGCAAGCCTTTCTTACTTTCATTCATTCATTCGTTAATGCATGCATTCTTTCGTTTCGTTCCTCTTTTCATTATCTTCCACTTTACGTTACATAATACTTTTCATTCATTCATAAACATTCAACGTAAAGCCACGGGAAAACAAGTATGTATAACAGGAACGTAAACATAACATGAACATATCAAGTCATCACCATACAAGGCACCATCATATTTACATAACATACATCATACATAAACATGCAATATCATCATGCCTATCATAACCACTAAGGCCTCAACAGTCATCTTACATGAACTTACGGGAACTTCCACGTCAAAACTTACATCTGCAGTTTTCCCCGAAAGTCAGTACTTAAACTACGCTTTTCCTCGGGTACGCAAGCCCTACGTGGGCATATGGGCACCATTCAGTCGCATGGCCACCATGCGACTGAACATCATGCGAATGGACCAATACGGATGAACACCAATGCAGATGAACACCCAATCGTGCGAATGAACCTCATGTGGATGAACACCCAAGCGAATGAACACCCATGCGGATGACCTCATGCGGATGAAACTAATGCGGATGAACACTTATGCGAATGGGCCCTCAGTCGCATGACTCCCCATGCGACTGGCCCTCCAATCGTGCGATTGAACCTCAATGGTGCGACTGAACCTCAATCGCACCCCATTCGGCTGTATAGACTCCAATCGGTCGCCTAGCCCTAACTGATGCAGAATGCAGTTCACGTTGGGTTTGTTGGACTTAATATCAAAGTTGTTTAACCATTTAAACAAGAAAACGCAGCGGATTCAAACCCTAATATCATGTTTTATAATCTGAAAATTATGGTCTATTTTGTATCATTAACAAACCCAATATTATAGGATCAAACATATATGAATGAACTAGGTATCAAGATGAAACAACAACCCAAAACAACACATACAAACTACCTTTGTAGAGCTGCTGAAAAACGTGTGATTTGATGAAGATGGGGCTGTTCTTGGACGACCAAAACACCAAGAAGAGGTATCCTCAAGCTACCATACCCACAAGCATCAAGCAATAACCCTTCTTGCTAGGATTTGTACACCCAAAGAACCTAAAATGCTGCTGAAAATACCTTCCAGCCGTGCCCTTTTCTTCAAAAGAAATGGTTCTTGGTCACTTTTGCATGTAAGAGAGAGAAAGAGTTGGGTGTGTGTGTTTGTCAAGAGTGTCTTGGATTAAACAAGGAAAATGAACCAACCCCTAATAGGGGCGGCTGAATTCCTTTCAAAAAGGGTTTTCCCCCTCAAAAATTTTATTAACATTTCATTTAACTAGTTCTTGTTAA